>JAQGCN010000286.1:0-27606 GCA_034699725.1 Friesea truncata
TAATTCTCGGATTTTGTATTCTCGGATTTTGTTTTCTCGGATTTTGTATTCTCGGATTTTGTTTTCTCGGATTTCACATGGAAGCTTCATTTCCACTTCAACGATGATGATGAGGAGATGAGTTTTTCCCGAAAATCTTTCACTACAGCTTACAGCCACGACTACCCCATACTGGATATACTACTGGTAGTAGTGGTAAAGTTGATGGAGGTGGTGGTTGATGCTACATTTTCTCTTAAAATGAAAATCAGAAACCTAGACTTTCTCTTTTCTTCCTTTAGAAGATGAAAAGATAAACTCATCTCGTCCTCGTCCCGCAGTATCACGACTTTTGCATGATGAGACAGACAGATGTGTTGACTGAGAATAATGAAGCCCTACTAATGAATTCTCAAGAACGTTTATTATCATCAATTCTTGATTTTATCAATGTGTATTGAAGGGAGAAAGGATTTTAGGACTAATTGGAGGAAACTGATTTTAATTTTAAATTTTATTTCAGTTCCACCATATTGGATTCAAGAACCACAGGATGTAAAAGTGATTCTTAGATCGAGCCACATTATCCCTTGTGTTGCAGGTAATATTTAATACAACACAGGTTATCAAAATTAGTTTCTCACCGAGAAAAAATGTTTACAGGTGGTATTCCAAAACCGGATACTAAATGGTTCAGGGGTAAGTATATGCTATTTTCTCTATAGCCTTTTGGCATTTCTTTTGATCCTAACTTCATCTTCACGTTTTTCAGACACAGGCCTCATGAAGCTTCCAGTTCAAAATTATCGAAAGTTTGAAATTTTAGAAGATGGTAGTTTGAAGTTGGAAGATGTAGAGGCAATGGATGGTTCAAACTACGTTTGTGAAGCAGGAAATGGAGTTGGCCCTGGATTAGGAAAATCAATTCGTCTTCACGTTAACAGTTAAGTGAAGAAGATTACTTTTTTTTTCTTTGAATCCTTACGTGACAAAAAGAAATCGTGAGATCTTAAAAGATAGATATCTAACTCCCCATTTTATAAAGAGAAAGTAATGCTATTAAAGAAAATTTTTTTGGCTTTAGATTCTTAAATGAGGAGTATATAGTTGAGTAAGAAAGATTCGAAAAGGTTAATGTTCATTAAAATTATTCGGTTCCATAGTTCCTGCCAAAGTTTCTGCCCCAATGACATCAGTCGTCGTCGCTGAAGGGCTCCCAACCATACTTAAGTGTCAGATTCGAGGGGATGCTCCAATTCAGGTTGAATGGAGGAAGAATTCTATTGTACTGAGCAATGAGCAGAGCTCTAGATTTCTTCAAGAGAAGATCCTTGATCAGAATTCAAGTCTTCTTATTGCCCACCTTCAAATACAAAAAACGGAAAGATCTGACACTGGACTATATTTTTGCATAGCTTCTAACCAATACGGGAGGGATGAAGACAAAATAAGCCTTGAAGTCAAAGGTAAATAGTCAATAGTCAACATTGAAAATTAATTTACTAAACTTCCTTTTTTGTTTCTACAACTTTCCCCCAACCGAGAAAAGTGGCCTAATGAATTCAAATATTTGTTCACAGCTCGTCCACCAGTTCCTGAAGATTTCACGGTTGAGGAAATTGGTTCTAGGTTTATCAGACTCAAATGGACTCCTGGACCACAAACAGCTTCTACTGCCCCAGTTACTTACTTTGTTCTACAATTCAAAAAGTCAGGTCCTGGTTCTTGGGTTCATGACGTTTACAACGTGACTGTTCAATTTCCGGCCACACATGCTGTGATTGAACCATTAAGCCCTGTTACCAATTACGATATCAGAATCCTTGCTTCAAATGAAATTGGACATAGCATTCCTACTGAACCACTTGCAGTTCTCACGTTACCTGAAGGTAATTAGTTGAGCGCTTGCGTAGATTCAGTTTTATAATTAAATAGTATTTTAATCACGAAATTCAAATAAATATCAATTTTTAACTTTCAAAAAAATATTAGATAAAGTATATAAATTTAAAATTGTGATATAAATTCAGGTTGAACCAGAAAGTTGTGAATAACAAACGCTTTCTGATTGAAACAACTTTTCTTATTGCAAAAACAAATTCACAATTCTCTGGAACCATTCAGCATAAAGTTGGAATTGGAGGCTTCTGATTGGCGGAAATATTTAGGGGGATGATTACTCTTTACAGAACTTGCCCTCTTTTTTTTCTTCAAAATAATCATCCCTCATCCCTCTGGGGTAAAATAGGGATTATGCGCATTGAGCTCATTATAGGATTTCTTTATATTTAATGATTTTAATTGTTTTTAGCCCCTTCTGGCCCACCGCTCAATATTTCCGCTATCCCTGTGAGTTCAAAATCCGTCCTCGTTCGATGGGACCCTCCAAACCCATCAATGCAACACGGTACCATCCTTGGATACCATGTGTTTGCCTCACTTCAACCAAATAATCACCCAGGAACTAATAACACGACAATTGTGGATGAAAAATATGGGCAACAGACTGAGTTCCATGGTCTCCGAGCCAATTCTCAGTATCGTATATCAATTCGAGCATATAACAGTGCTGGGATGGGTCCTGAGTCTCCTTTCGTTTATGTTCACACACCAGAAGGAGGTATAAAAATTAAGGATAAAATATATTATTAAAAAGCATAGAAGGAATTAAAATAAAAATTTAAATAGTAAACTTCATGTAATTTATATGATTAATTTATGATGTAGTTCCAGACGCACCACCTCAAAATATCCATTGCGAAAGTATTTCTTCTCGTAGTCTTCATATTCAATGGGATCCACCACCGTTTCATCTCTGCAATGGACAAGTACAAGGCTACAAAGTAATTTATCAGTCCATCCACGACGAAAGATATGGTAAGAGAAAGTTAATTTTCTCTCTTGGAATTACACACTACAGAAATGGAAGTTTCTTGTTATAGTAGCTAGATCTTAAGATACTGATATTAGGATTCAGAATGGTTGTTGTTAACAGGAGTTAATTTACTTTAATCTAGGAGAGAAGCCTGAAGTGAAGAAAACATCCAATCGTGAAACAACTCTTCATGGCTTACAAAGTTTTACTAATTACTCCATTAGAACTTTAGCATTTACGCTTGGAGGAGAGGGCATAGCCTCAGCATCGCTTTTTTGCCTAACAGAAGAAGATAGTAAGTTTGAACTTGATTTTATTTATCTTCTTCCTGAAGGAAAATTTTTAATTGAATTACTAATTTAAATTATGTCAAACTTAAATTTTGACACTATAACTTTATTTTCAGTTCCTGAAGAACCAGGAGATATTAAAGTTCTGTCCACAAGTTCAACCTCAGTTCTAGTAAGTTGGCTTCCACCAATTCATCCGAATGGGATTATGACAAAATATACAGTTTATTGGAAAGCGGATGATGCTGACACAGTCAAAGAAAAAAGTTATATCCCAAGTGCTGGGAATTCGGATGAAGAACAATTGAGTCTTGAGATTCGGAGGCTTAGAGAGAATCAACGATATAGTTTTTGGGTGACAGGAACGACAACAGCAGGGACAGGGAAGTCATCCAAAGTACAATCCGTCCTCTTGTCTTCCAAAGGTAATAACAAAAGGGTACTGTCAACAGACTTCACGAAGAAAATCCTTTCTTAAATCTCAATTCAATCTGACAGATTTTATCTTGTAAGCTCTTCACCTGAAAAGTTTCAGAGTTGTAAAGTATCTTTGGAGTTTAATTAGATGATGCAGACTCTCCTTTCCTTTTACCCTGTCACTTTCTTTATTTCTCATACAAGGCAATTCTTCATAAAATATTCCCAAAGGAATGAATGGTTTGAATCACACTTCCTTTCTCCTTCCTAAGAAAGCAATACTATAACGTCTAAATTCAACGAATATGATTCTTACATTTATTTTGGGTTTCAGTCAGTGCAAAAATATCTTCATTTCCTGTGATTCGAAATACAGTAGTTGATCAACCAGTTTTACTCAACTGTAAAACAATTGGAGTACCACCAGCAAAAGTTTCATGGCTTCGAAAGAATCGCCTTGAGACAGGACATCATATTCTACGGAATGGTTCCTTATTTATCACTCGAATAAAGGTACGTTTTCTTCAGAAGACTTTGTATCCTTTAATCCTGTTCTTACTTTTATTTCTCTGATGATGATGATCAAGACAGACTCTTAGGTTATTTTCAGAAAGATGAAATAAACCACTAGGCTCATCATTTTCAGAGTTGGAGAAAGTTTTCTGAGTTTTATTCTTTATAAATCTTTCCTCTAACTAACTTGGAGAAAGTTTTTACTATTTCTATTACTACAGAGTTTGTATAAGCTACAGGTTTATTTACAATATCCTGTTTTTATGTAACCAAAAATTAAAGTCTAACACACAATTGACTTTTTTTAAAAAGAAGAAGTTATTGAAACGTATGATATTTCAGGAGAGTGATGAAGGATTTTGGACATGTAGAGCTGAGAATGGAGCAGGGGTTGATGAAATCGTACATCAAATAGTACTTAACAGACCACCATCCATGGTTCTGCTCTTCCTTGGATACGTCAGCTCTACTAGTGTTCAAATCCACTGGGAGCCACCACAAAGACCTGATCCACCAGTTACTGGTAAGTTATAGTAATAGACTATAATATAAGTATGGTGAAATTCTAAATTATTATTCAATAGCACAAAGTTAGATTTATGAGTGATAAAAACCATCGAAGTCCACATTAGGACATTTCTAAGGTGAAGATTAGAAAAGAGAAAGCTCTCATTATATGGTAATGGAATCGAAGTTACCCCTTGAAAAAATCCACTTTTAGTGTTTTATATCTGACGAAGCAGAAATGGAGAAAGGAAGAATCTTCGTCATCATCGTATAATTCTTGCATTTGAATGAATGAAGGAGTCTTTTCTTCGCTTATGAGAGATCGATTACGAAATGGATGAGACGTCGATAAGGGCCCATTCCTTTCCCCAATTCAGAAAAGAAAGTAAATATTACATTAGAGAAAATGAATCAGGGAAAATAAACTTTCAATTTTATTCTTCACAGTATATATTCCAAAAGTATGTCATGGTATATATTGAAAGAAATCTTGAATTTTCAATATCAATTTTCAACTTCTTGACCTCATTTTAAAAATAAGTATGCCATATGTTTTAATTGCTTACAAAAAATTAACATGAGAGATTTTATAGTAAGTAACAACTTTGAAATTGAAAAAAGGTATTTTCCATTTACTTTTTATTTGAAGTGTAAATGGAAAGAAGATTGAAGAATTTTTTTTTGTAAATTCCTCCACTCTATTTTATTCGTGAAGTGAAATTTAATTATAGAAAGTGAGGATAGGATGATTTTGATGTGAGAAGAAGCCTCTAATGATTTTTCTTTCAGAATGACGTCTACACGTTTGATTTGAGAGTCACTTTCTCTTTTCAGGGTATTTGCTTCATTATAGAAGAGAAAGTGGATCTTCGTTGCCGAAATCCGTGGATGAATGGGAAGAAAAGCGCCTTAACTCTAAAACAACATCCTACACCCTCGACCATTTGCAATGTGGCTCTGAATACGTTTTTCGAATAGCAGCAGAAAACGTAATTGGACTAGGAGACTTTAGTGTTCCTCTCAAAACAAAAACAAATGGAGACAAACCAGATGCGGATCCTAAGCTTAATGAAATCCTGGATGGAAACGGAACAGCAATACAAATTGATTTGACACGATGGCCAACAGGAGGATGTCCTTTTAAGAATAACTTTCAAATTGAGTACAAGCCTAAGGAATCTCCAAATTGGCAACGGATATATCGCCTTGATAATACAAGTAGAAAGTCTTCTTTTAATACTTTTCCAGGAACAATGTACGAAATTAAAATCACAATTGAAAATGATGCTGGAACTGTTACTAAACTCTTTGAAATTGAATCAAGTCCAGGTATATTTAGATTATATCAATTAAACCAATTAGAATTATAAATATTACTTTCTCTTATATTGATAAAAATAATTTCATCATAATGGAAGGAGTTTTGTTTGAGAAAATCCATTTGCAATAAAATCCCAACAAATTATGAACAGTCTTACTTTAAGGGAAATTAATGAGAGAAAGTACGACAGGGGGGCCATTAATTATGTTTAGCCTTCATCATCTCCTTTAATCTCATTCTTTCTTCCAGATTTTTTCAGTAACTACGAAAAATTGATGAAGGAGAAAGGACGTGTTGCAGAAGAAAGATCGAGTGGGGATTCCTTTTTGACAGACCCACATGTGGTCGTCCCTATTATATCCGCTGTCATTTGCACTTGTGCTATTGGGCTTTGTATTCTTATCATTTGGAAACGAAGGTAAGCTTAAGGTTCTACTATCACTTTCTATCATCCTTTTATAAGTTGAGATGATGATACGGAGACAATAGGATGCAGAGGGTAGATTTTGATGACTCTTATCATCTTCAAATCTTTCCAAGGAGTCTTTAACCTCTTCCTAAATGCTCCTTTTCTGCTTTCTAATCTCTCCTTTTCTTTTGTGAATCCCAAAAGCAGAGCAAGAACTTCCTTTCCTAAGTTTTGACTTTCCCTTTTGAGATGATGAAGCTAAAATTGTTCCACAAAAGAATCATCCAACTGAATCTTATCCTTACTTTTTAGGTCTCTTGGTAAAGAAGAATGGAAGTTTGCTCATAGCACAAGTCAACAGACGTGGTTGAGTTCTGAAGATGGTCAGCAACCTGGAAAATTAGAGGCAATTAGTAACAATACCGGTAGAGGAGGTTAGAAAAGTTTGACAAAGGATTGTCCTTCTTGAATATTTCACTAAAAGCATTGAAATTGAAATAATTTTTACGCAGGTCCAAATATGTCAATTTATGCAACGCTTAATTCATCTAAACCAATTCCTTTAGAAATCCGTGATTCAACTGTACGTTTTCAAACTTTTGGTCAACGTGAAAATTACGAAGCAGCTCCTCCTATACCTGTACCAAATTTTAATAAGAAGTATCGTAGAAAGTCTGGACCAACCGCTTCACCTCCTGATGGAATGAATTTGGGTGAGATTGGAAATTATAGGAGATTAAAATACTTAAAAGAAATAAATACAATTGTTCAACTTTAGAAGTATCCTGCATCTCTAGTCAAAATGAATACGGTGCTCCAATTGAATCAAGGAATTACAGATTTTACGAACAAAACTCAGATTCTGAAGACGATACTGAGGATAGCTTGTGTAGAGGTAAGAGTTCCAACAGTTAATTTTAGAGAAATTGATCAAGTAATTTAACAATTTATTTTTGTAGATTATGCCCGTCCATATCAACATACTGCATTTCGGCGAGGTAAAAAATAGTTATATACAAATTGTAATTGAAATCATGAAAGAAAGTTAAACATTTTGTTTAGCAAGTGATAAATTAAGAAAACACGACGATAGTAGCTGTAATGCTAAACATACATTGACTAAGAAGCAATTAAACACAAATAGAGGTTCATCAAGGGAATATTTGAAGTAGGCTGAAGAACTTCAACTTTACCTTATTTAATATTATTAACATGGAAATAAATTACAAGAAAATTAAAGTAATGACGTATCTTTTCTTTAGCTGTCCTGTGGTTTAAAGGAATTGAATATTTTTGATAATGCAGGCTTTTTAAAATTATTAACTTAATTCATTTATTATGAGTACAAAAAATGATTAAAATGAAGTAGTGCAAGAAATTAAATTGGGAGAATTAATTCAATTATCATCCTTTTTACTAAAATTTGAAACAGGACTTTCTCCAGCTTCAGTAGTTTCAGGTTCGAAATTATGAAGTGGAACAGCTTCCGGCGAAGGCGACTGCTCAGATTCTTGTATCTTCTTTCGATCAAAGACCCCACACTATAAATTAAAATAAACATTTGAACAATTTAATTGAAGCATTTATACGAAATTGTATCTTAAGCGTACGCAATATAAAATCAACGCAATGCAAATTATGATGAAGATTCCAGCAAAAACTGAAGAAGCTACCCAGACGAATGTACTGACTGGTGGAGTCTCAATTTCAATAATGATTACTGATTCATTTACATCCATCTTTTCATCAACACTGCTGTCTACATTTATCATTGTTGCTCTCCCTCTTGTCTTGAATTCAATTTTGTTAACACCAAATTCTTCCATCAAAGCTCCTGCAATATAATTTATAATTTGAAGGTATCCATGTGGTTAAAATGATTAATAATTCTTACTAACGTGTTTCATTGGTGGAAATTCTAAAAGTAAGATCAAAAGTTGATCTAGTGTTAGGAATAAAACTTTCAACGAGGCAAATAATTTGGACACAGACAACGTCAACAGAAGATGAGCAATCTAGAACCAGGGTATTTTTCCTTTTAATACCCTTCCCAATATTTGCTTCGCGTTTCCTTAAATTTCTTATCGATCCTGATGATTGATCTGAAACTTCTAATTTATTGTCATCTAATAAACCATCAAAATCTGGATCTCGTGCCGAAAATAAATACGAAAGGTGATTAGGGCCATTGCATTTAATCGGGACACCATCTTGTTTAGCCTAGGATAAAATTTTAACAAATGTCAAACAAAAGCAATGAAAATTAGTGACATCACCTGAAAATAAATTATATCAACTATTTGATATTTCCCAGATAATTTTGCAATACTTTCCGGGATGTCAAATTGTATTTCAACTCTTTTTAGTGGACTAGGACCATCTAATTTAATCTGAAATTAAAAAGATTCGTCAATTATCAATTGCTACAATAATTCATTTAAAAAATTGAATTCTCACAAGATAAGGATGTGTGAAAACATCATAAGGGTTCAAGCTTGTTAAGTTCATTTTCGTCTTTGTTGTGATCACAGTAAGTTTTGCCTGAGTTTTGATTGGAAGAACCAAAGTGGATTGATTTAAGGGATTTGCTAAATTTGATGTCGTATTGGCATTTATAAAAACAAAAAGATGAGGAATATTTTGTTCTCCACCCATTAAATCTGACATGTCAAATTCTAGCGTTACTGTCTTCTTTTGATTTTTTTCAAGTGTTTGACCAAGTTCACAGAATAATTCGAAGGAGTTAGAATGACTACAACCTGAAGGAGTATTATGTAAACTTCGGGCTGTAAAATAAAATATTGGTATGAATTTGCTCATTCTGAAGAATGCTACTAAAATAGGCTTACGTGACCAATTAACACTTAGCGTTGGACGAATAGCAGTTTCCCCTTTATTTAAGAGAACAATCGTAAAATTAAGGGTAGAAGAAGAACCGATAACGAATGGAGCTCCAGAGCTATTAAATACAATTGTATTAATTGAATCCAAATGCAATTATATGATTAACCTGTGATTGGTGAATTCAGCTTTAATTTCTAAATCTGCAATACAAACGTTGTCATCCCCACACGGAACGATAGGAAATAAAGTTATGGAGGTGTTCGCCTTTTCCTCTTGCGTAACTGGACAGTTTTTACAAAATGAATTGTAAGGAATACCAGCATTTTCCAATCTTGGCAAGCCAAATCCTGCTGGCAGTATAGTGTAATTTGTACTTCCTAAGACTATACCCTGTGGTTCGACAAGAAAAATCTCTTGACGAATAACAATGGGATGACCTGATAATGTAAGGCTCTACATAAATTTTTTTGGAAAATTTTAATATTCATAATCTCAATTTTCATTTTCAAGACGTCTACCTGCTTAACGATTCCTTTAAATTCTCTACAGTGGATTTCACCCAAAGTTAGACGAACTTCGTAAGAAAATTCTTTAGACGCTGAAATTGTTGAATCCTCTATAAAGACGCGAGTAGTTTTAGAGTCCACATCAGAAATTAATTTAATATTGAATACTAAAAACAATAAATTTAAAAAATAATTTAGAAAACTACAATTTACATGTTTACCAAGTTGTGAAATGGAATCTTTTGATTCATAATCTACGCAGGATTTGAAGGAAAACGTAAAATCTTTTTTATTAATTGGAATTTTTGAATGAGATGATTCAAGATGACCATTGACTTTAATTACTGGCTTTGTTCGTAAAATGACAGTTTGAGCTGAAATATATGCTCCAACTGCAAAATCTAAAAAGATAAGTTACAGTAAGTGTCAAATGAAGAATATTCTTTGTACAATTTTGATTTGTTTACCTTTGTAGCCATTTCCGTCAATATCAATACCTGGTGAAATACTGTAGCCAAAACCTTTAAGATTTTCGTTTAAGTCTTTGGCGTATATAATTTGAGCAAAATTTTTGTGTAGTCCGTTTGCTGTTCCATGATAAATATAAATTACACCACGCCTTGAGTCCTGGTAAGGTGCTCCAATAGCAACATCTGTAAAACGAATTATACGTTATACGAGTACGAGTGTTTTGGAGAAAAAATTATAATTCATTACCAAAAAAGCCATCCTTATTTATATCTCCAATAGAAGCAATTGATGACCCGAATCGAGCCCAAGCTGCATTGTTACCTGAAACAAAACGTGCCGGTGCAGGGACCATTCTTGTCTAGAATATAAAACGTCATATTTCACTTAATCTTTCCCAAATTCGAATTTTCTTACACGTTCACTCATATAAATAAATACACCCCCTTCGTCTCCATGACCAGTGAAATCTGAATAAGCAGTTAACGGAGACGGTATGGAGCTGGAACCGATTTCATCAATTTTTGACATTCTCTTTTTACTTAATAGTGGTGCTCCTACTAGCAAATCACTGAAGCCATCCTGGTTTAAATCGACTGAACAAAGTACAGAACCAAAGTACGTCCCTAATTCTGTTGGCCCTTCAATTTGGCTTAGAATCCTTAGTGGTTCATCTTCAGAATCAGAAAAAGTGAATATAAGGACATGTCCTGTGAGATTGTTTTGGAAGCCTCCGCGTGGGGCACTACTGACATACTGTACAGAAGTATCGCTTGAATCAATAAATTTTCCAGAATTTACATCATATCCTAAGATTTAGTCAAATTCATTTAAGAACGGATTTTAGTGTCAAAATTAGTTTGAGCTATAATTACCAAAATATGTATTATTTTGAGTCCATAAACTTTCAAGTTCTGGTTTTACTACAACTTGTGGTGCTTGATAAAATGTACCAAAATATTCAGGTAACCCATTCCGTCTTAATACTGGTTCAGTGCTATCTTTCAGTCGAATGACAGTTCCTAAAAAATAAATTAGAATCTATAGGAATAATTTTAAAAACCAACAATCACGATATACCTTTCCAATCAAAGACTCCAGGAGCTCCAATTATTGTTTCCAATTCATCCGTAGGAATGTGCACGGAAAATCCAGCCTGTCCAAAAGTCCAATCAAACCCTCGTTTTCCTCTGAATCCCTGGCGATCTGAAAATAATAGGAATTTTTAAAAAAATAAAACATTTATTTAAAATGTTGAACCTTTGTTTCGAAGTGGAATTAAAGTGTTATTTATTGGTGGAGTCGGAATGGTGAAATCTTGGACAATTTGCTCTTTAGGTCTCCAGTAGCATAATCCATTCATTAGATAATGGGAAGTTTGAGTAATATTATTGGCTCTTTGATTGGACCATCGAGGGGCACAAGAGACCATGCGGTCTGTCCCGATTGAAATGGACCCACCTAACCAACTTCCATCTTTTCGATTATGAACTCCTTCTCCAGGTGCATGATGGTGCTGCACTGGTTTATAAAATTAAATTAAAATCTTATCAAAGTGTGACCTGTAGTCACTCACTTTCATTTCCATGATTGTCCATTTCTAAAATATTACAATAATCTCCTGATATTTTTCCAAGACTGCATCTCCAAATGACTCCGGGTTCTTCAATACTTGGATGTTTGCCAGAATTTGCTTTAGGAGCACCGATTATTACCCTAAGAAATTTAATCAAGGGTCCATTTTTATTAGCCGCAGACAGCGTAGCTGGACAGGCTTATGGTTTTACCAATTCCGGCCGTCCGTCCGCTTTTTTAAATAATTTTTATTAATTTTTTTTTAATTTGTTGCAATTCACTATTACTTGCAACGTGTTGCATTTCTTTTGCAACGTGTGTTGTAATTCACTTTTTAACGTCTTGCAACTCATTTTTAACATGTTGCAATTCACTTTATTCGTTTTATTACAAGTTAACTTACTGCCTGCGGCTGTTACGGATTTACTTCGTATTTTTTAACTTACCACGACGAAGCAGAAGTTGAGTCTTCATTTTTTTTCTTAAAGAGTGAAACTGTAGTTCCAAAAAAACTATTTCCATTATTAAAATTATTTGTTATTATAACTGGATTTTTTGTATCAACATTAAAACTTAAAGAATCTTTACAACATCCTAATATGAGTATTAATTTAAAAATCCAAAACATTTCGCCTCAAAATAGACAATGATTCAAATTATTCTTCAGTTACACCAATTGTGTAATTACAAAACATAAAAATGTAAAACGATGATGATTAATAGTAAAATACGATGAAGAAGAAGCAATCATCATAATGAATGTTTGAAGTAAGATTATGTTATCCCCCTGACTGATAGGCTGTGGAGATACTTAACAAATATTCAACTTATTTGCACAAGTTTGTGTAATCTAACTTTGAAATAAATAAATACAAGGAATTATTTACTTATTTTGAACTTTGCGATATGGAATGTTTATTTCCAACTAAATTAATCTACTCATTATGTAACTACTTTCTACAAATTATTATTATTTTAGATCTGTATTCATATTTTTTACGAGTTATTTTTTCGTTTAATCTGTGAATTTTCTATTCATATTTTTACCAAATAATGAAGTTCGTATTTCTGGCACCATCTGCTTAGCTAACATGTTTATACGATGTTCCAAAGTGTTTGGAATTTTTATTCTTCCTTTCTGTGAAGTCAATTCAACACCTCCAGTACTAAGAAGAATCAAACAATAATTAAATAAACTACTAAAAAATATAGATAACTTACATTGATGGATTCAAGAAAACTTCTTTATCGATTTTAATACTAACATCCTTCCCAGTAGCATTACGGTATTCTCTAATGACTCCATCCAATGACTCTTCCACAAGAGGTACATCGACCTGACGACAACGAAGAACGACGTTTGTCTCCAATAACTATAAGAATTTGAAATGAAATTATAATAAGTATAGTTTTTAGTGTAGATACAAAAAATATACAACTCACCTGTAAGACTCCTTGAGTGATTAAATTTTGAAGAAGTTTCTTGTATGTATTATTGTCTTTGACAATTTCAGCTAATCTACGTTTTGCATCCTCTAACATATTAGCTACATGATCTTCTCGCTCTTTAAGTACACGAAGTCGTGCTGCATTATGCATATTGGATTGTTGACTAAAATTATTTTCAAAACATCATTTCAATATTGTAGTAATCTATGCCATTTATATTATGTACTTACATCTTTTTCTGGAGTTCAACTTGTTTCTCTTTACGATCGTAATATTCCATGATTTTAATTCTCTGTTGCTGGACTAAACGACCTTTCTCAAGATTGAATTCTTCTTCAGCTTTAGCATCGATTTCTTCAGCTTTTTCATTAGCTTCTTGCTCGATGAAAGTCATCATCTGCTTAATCTAAAAATAAATAATACAAATAAATATAACATATTCAGTTATGTATGGAAGCATTCAACACTTTACTAACCTGCTTCATAACGTCAGCGTCGCTGAGAGCCATTTTCGTAGTTTTGATCTGAAATAAAAACAAATGGAATAATAATTATGAGTTGAATATAAAAGTATTAATGAAACTTACATACTAATCCGATGTATTGTATTTATAAATAAAGTGATCACAGATTCAGATTAAACAAACTGGATAACTGATGGAATGGAAAATGGAATAACAAAACAGGGCGTAGTCCAGAAAGAAGAGATTTCAAATAAAAATAATCATCTGGAAAAAAGATTAAGGTTTGAATTGACGCGCTGAAACACGTTGGGGCACGCTGAGAAATTTATCTTACACATATCAAAAATTAAAAAAAGTTTCTATGAAACATTTTTTTCAAAGTTTTTGATAAAATTCTTTCAAAGTTTCATTTAAAATTATTCTTAAAAAATTACTTCTATAAAAAGACAGAAAAGATTCTAAAAATGAGTGATTGTAAATTGAATTTATCATTTATAATAACAAAGTTTATAAAAATTTTATATAAGAAAGATGCAATAAAATAATGTGAATTTAAAATAATTTGTGTATAATTTAATTAAGATTGAATAAATTTTAGGTATGAAGAAACTCTAGTGTAAATTCCTGGTGAATTCGGTCGACCACATCCAATTCCGAATGAAACAATCCCTTCTTGTAACCATTTTCCATCTTCAAAACAAACTAATGGACCACCCCCATCTCCATCACAAGCATCTCTTCCTTCTGATCCAGCACATAAAGTACTATTTGGAAGTTTATATTCTGGTCCAAAATGTTTCCTTAATGCTTCTTCACAAATTTCAACATCCCAAATTGGTACTACAATTTCTTTTAAAACAATGGAGTGTTCTGAACCTAAACATTAACAATTCTCTTTAAATTATAATATTAAATAAAACGAATATTAATTACTTTCAGATTTTCGACCCCATCCAGTTACAACACATCTCTTTAGTAAACTGCTTTTGCTATTGACTGTGCTCTGATTCGTTGGTTTAGGAATACATACTGGGAGAACATTCGCTCGAAATGAAGGTAGAACAGGTCGAGCTAAATCAAGGAGTGCTATGTCATTTTCCAAAGTAGCATTGTTAAATTCAGGATGGATATGTACTTTATGAACCAATGCCTTGAAGTGAAAAGTTATAGTTTAATATATTAGTTATGTTATGTTATATTTATTTGTAACCTCAATGTGTGGAAGTGGCTCTGAATTTGTTGATACGTCCCATTCACCAGCACGTATTTTGAGCCTTAGCTTTTGTTTTCCTTGAGTATAAGGTTCAACACAATGACCGGCCGTAAGAATTCTTGTGCTGGAAATCAGAGAGCCACCACATAAGTAAAGATCCTCCTTTGCTTCTACGATTCCCACCTAAGAATTAACAAATGAAGGAAAGTAGTGTTTGAATATGATTATTGTCACTTACATGCCATGGCCACTCTGTAAACTGTGCTATTGAATCCAAATTCGTAGAAATGGATGGTATACCACAATTGAATTTTGATATATTTTTATTATCCACTTCCAACAGTGTCTTATTCATCTTCATCATTTCTTCTGGATTTATCACTGCTAAATGTTCCAGTTCCATTTTTGTGATGTTGGTAGCAATTGACACTTTACCTTTTGAATCCAGTATGACAAGAGTCCGATTAAATGAATCCGTTCTACAGGTACAAATCCAACTAGCAAATACAGCAATCAATAATGTTCCTACTTTGTCCATCTTCTAGAACTGTGGTAAACCTTTTCAACTTTACGTCTCTGAATGATATAACCAATTGTCAACAATAGTAAACTTACTAAAATAATCTTGCGTAAGAAAATTAAAAACGCATCTTGGGAATTTCTCCCACCCCTTGATTTACTTAGGAAGGACTTTTATTGAAGGATTAACTTTGGTTTGTAATTGAAACAATTTAATAATTTATTTAATAATAATCCTAATTAAAAAAATTAAGCACGTAGAATAAATCCGATTTCTGGCATTTGATTTGAATCAGGCATCTCAAAATAGAATCTGACATCACCAAAATCCCCACAACGCACATTTGTTACCGGAATAACGCTCTGACTTTGACTTGTAGGAGGACCCTAACAATCAATATAACCAGAACTAATTTTAAAGTTATTAAATTATTTTAACAAACTTACGAAAAGTGAAAATTTGGCCATGTACCAAATACATGGAAGAATTGGGACAGCGTTATCAAATTTAATATGAAATATTTCACCATGTCGAACAATAGGAGTAACTGATGACACTTGTGAAATTTCACAAAAATTTTCAGTAAGAAGAGATATTTCCATGATATATTTTCCAGCGGATGCTTTTTGGAATGGACCGTAGAATCCATAACTTTCAATATTTACTGGACGACTTACTTTAAATCTAAAAGAAACACTTGAATTAATTCACTCAAGGATTATTTATTACTCTTACTTTAATTGAACAGTCAGATTATGAGTTTTTAGCCTAAAAAACAGTGCTCGACACTGGTTTTTAACATAAAAAAGCAGGTTCTATACTGGTTTTTAACCTTAAAAAACAGTGTTCGGCACTGGTTTTTAACCTAAAAAACAGTGTTCGACACTGGTTTTTAGCCTAAAAAACAGTGTTCGGCACTGGTTTTTAACCTAAAAAACCTGATTACTACCTTACGACTGCAGTGACTTTTCCACAAGTTATGTCACTTGGATTCCATGACAATTTTGGACAGATTGATCCTAATCTTCGAGCAATGTATGTTTCTTCCATTTCAGCTAATCGAAGCTTAGTTAACATTCTAAAATCAATTATTTTATGCTGCATTGAACAAGGTTTAGGTTTTAGAAGCACATCGTCCTCAGATATGACTTTTTCATTTTCATTTTCATCCAAGGATAAATCACGTTTTAAAGAATTACAACCCATGTTTTACTAAAACATAAAAATAATTAGACTTTGGACGAACTTTTCTGACCTCACACCACCAATAGAAAAAATGACAATATTTGTTTCAAAAAAGAAATTAGTGATGATAATATTAACTTTAATAATATCTATTAAACACTTCATAGATTACATTAATTAGTAAAATCTTTCTAAAGTGATAACATTCCCCGTGTGTGTGCCTGTTTATGTTAAAAAATATAATATCAAATTAATTAAGCTTACGTCATTGATTTAAAAATATAAAAACTGCGATAATTAAAATAACTTCATGTCCATCTTCATTGTTTGGTATTCAATTGAGTATATTATGATTACAAAAGCGAAAGTCATATTTGGTATATTGACATCATTTGTTCCAATCAATAGCTTCAAAATCAATGGTGATTTTAGTTTGTTTTGGTACATATTTCCTAAAAAAAAGTATATTATATTAAAAATCCATCATTCTTAATCATAAGTCGTTTCGTACACATAGTGGACACCAGCAGCATCAAGCATTCGTCTAGATGCAACACATTCAACTTTATTCCATTGTTTATCCGAATAATAAATCACCTAATAAAATAAAAATGCTTTTATACTAAACGAGATTTTATTTGAGTTTACTAACCTTTTTAATGCCAGATTGAATGATTAGCTTAGCACATTCATTACATGGAAACATTGCTACATATATTCGACATTCTTTCAATTCTCCACCGATTTTGTTAAGGATTGCATTCATTTCAGCATGGCAGACTTAAAAGAATAATACAGATGTTGAAATTAGTAGACAAAACATAATAATTATTTAAAACTAACCATACATATACTTTTGCTCGAGACGATTAGGAGAACATTTTCCCCATGGAAATTCATCATCGTCACATCCTATTGGCATTCCATTGTAACCAATTCCTACAATTTTATTATCAGCATTTATTATGCAAGCACCAACCTATAAAACAAAAACTTATCTTAATAGCATCTTTAATTTAAGACATTACATTTAAAAAGTCAAACCTGAGAGCATGGATCTTTTGACCTCATTCCAGAAAGGAATGCAATGGACATAAAATAATCATCCCATGATATATAGTCTTCACGTTTTCTTGTCACGTCACGTATTTCAGAAGAGCCACATGCACTAAAACACAACAATATTGACATGTTTATTTATTTAATCAAGTTAAATTTTTAATTACAAACCCATTAATGTCCATTTGTCCAATAAATCAGATGTTTGGGTTAAAGTTTGTGAAAATTGGTCTCTGGTGGCTCAAAATGAGGTCAAAGTACACAAACTCCTCAGATCCTCAGTCAGCAGTAGTGTACAATGCTAATCAAAAATTAATATGAAATAACTGATTTTGATTCAATTGAAAAGGATGCGTTGTTTTATGTTTGAAATCATCGTTAGTCAAGTTAGCAGTCAGCACATTTGTATTCTTAACAAATATTTTAAAAGATTACTAATGGAAGTTGATGTTTAAAAATAAATTAAATTATGGTTGTTTAGCATATCATGAGTTATTTTGTGTTATTGGACACAGGATAATGAAATGAGAGTCTTTAAACTGATAAAATTAAGTTAGACATGACATTAATACATAAAATTGGTCCATGGATGAGATAATAAATGTAATAAATGTTCATTAACGAAGGATATACTTCTATAAATAATAGGAAGAAGTTCTATTAACTCTCCAGTCATTTATTGGCCCAAGTGAGCCAGAAGAGGGGACATCCAGACAAGAGAGAAGCGTCTGGAATCGACGCTGGTTGTAGTCTTGTAGATCCTTGGGGCTGACACTTTAAGCATAATAGGGTTTCCCCGAAGTTTTTGGATTTGTGAATGAATTATTCATTTTTCAATCAGTGGTGACTACTATAACTTTCCCTTCTTCTTATTTGAGCATCGGAGGAAGTCGGTTGTGCTTGCTCGCTCCAAGCGCCGGGCATAATAGTTTCTCGGTTCTTCTTTACCATATTGTGCTAAAAATCTATATATAGCTCAACTTCATCTTTCATTTTTCAAACACGTGCTTACCTTACCTACACACGTATTTCCTGTTTTAGTAGGTTAATTGTAGAAAAAATTTGGAATTCTTCATTTCAGTCAAATATTTATAAGAAGCATCCTAGGAACATTCATAGCCTTAAAGGAATCACACCACAATGGACACAGACGTGGTTTTGGAAGATCTTATGTCCCGGTTAGGTAAGGAAATATTTTCAGTTGCATCATTCATGTTTGGTTCATACGGTTTCCTGTTTAGACTTTAAACGCCACAAACTTATTTTACGACTTGTAAATAATTTTAATGTCCAAGATGGGAACATAGCGTCACTTTCTCCGAAATTAAATGTTCTAAAAAAAGAAACCTCTCCCATTCTGTTGTCTATTATTATGGAATTATCAATTTTTTATGCATTTTGCAATTCTTAATATTATTTGAATGAATATTCTTATATAAAAAAGCATGCTTAATTTCTTAAATGATAAAATAAAATATTAAGATAACTTAAGTATAAGATTATTATAAGAAAATTAATTATAAGAAAATAAAATAAAAATTAACAGCAATATAGGATTATATTCCATTAATAAATTAAATATAATTTTTCAGGTGACTTTGGAAAATATCAATTTCGGCAGCATGTCCTTCATGTTCTTGGAGCATTTTTGGCAGGACTTCATATGTTAACTTTAGTAACTGTAGCTCCAACCCCAAAACATCGGTAATGATTGATATAAATTATTAATCAAAATTTCAAATTGATGAAATATTATTCTAGGTGCTACATTCCTGATCTTGACGCTGGAGTTAGTCAGAGAACATTTTTGGATTCAGACTTAGAAACATTTTTTTCTAAAAAGCGAAATGGAGATTTGGATTACTGTCATTGGATTGATAATCAAAATCAAACACATGAATGCAACAGTACATTTTCTTATGATACTTCAGTATTTGTATCATCAAGAGTCATAGAAGTACTTCAAAATATATTTTTTAGTTAAGATTGAATATTAAGCCTTGAATTTTATTTTAGTGGGACTTAATTTGTGACAAACGATGGCAAAGAGCTATCATTCAAACGATTTATATGTTCGGTGTTCTGATTGGAGCAATCGTCCTTGGGTCCTTGGCCGATAAGTGAGAATAATTTTACAGAAATAAACAAATTATTATTATTCCTTCTTTGATTTTAGATACGGTCGTAAAACAATCTTTTGCATATCAGGAATCTTTCAATTTATTGCAGCACTCAGCGTTGCCTTCATTCCGAACTTCATTCTATATTGCGGTTTCCTATTCTTTTATGGAATGTTCGGATCAGGGGGTGCCTATGTCACGGGATTTGTTCTAAGTAATGAGATAATTAGAAATTAATGAACCCAAAATCAAAAACAAATATTTATAATTTTTCAGCAATGGAACTTGTTGGTTCAAAACGACGAACTCGTTGTGGAACAGCATTTAGTGCTGCTTTCGCCGTTGGAGTGATGGTTGTCGCATTTTGGGGATACCTTATTACAAATATCCGACTTCTCCAAACAATATATGCTCTACATAGTCTTCTTCTGATTGGTCATTGGTGGTAAGTGATAAATAAAAAACCCATACATTTATACCACCGTGATTTGTGGTTTTACGTATCAACTTAGGTTAATAGATGAATCTATCCGGTGGCTTTGGGGACAAGGACGTGTGAAAGAAGCAGTGGCAATCGTTGAAAAAGGAGTACAGATAAATGGAAAAGAATTCGATTCAACAAATTTCGAAGGAAAAGCTCCATCCAATGGAAGTCAAAGTTCGGAAACTTATGGAGCTGCAAATTTGTTCAAGACTCCAAATATACGAAAACGAGCTCTGAATGTAGCTTTCTGTTGGTTTGCTAACAGTTTAGTTTATTATGGATTATCTCTTAACACTGGAAATCTCAAGGGAAATCCATATCTAATATTGTTTTTTGTTGGTCTTGCTGAAATTCCTGGATATTTGTTGGTTATATTTGTGGTTGACAGAACTGGAAGAAGATGTCTACTTACTACTCTTCTGCTTCTTGGTGGATCAGCTTGTATTATTTGTGCATTTATTCCACAAGGTAACACAATACTTAGAAATATAAATCACGATTTTTACAATCATCTTTACTTTAGGTCTCGAAGTTACAATTTTGGTAATGATAGGAAAAATGTGCATTGCTGGCTCATTTGCCATAATTTACAATTACACAGCCGAACTTTTCCCAACAGTTATTCGGAACTCAGCAGTTGGATTTGGTGCTTGTTCTGCTCGATTTAGTGGAATGCTAACACCGCTTATTGGACTTCTTGTAATTTCTGAATTCTAAATTAATATTTAACATAATTTATTTTTTATTCTAGGATACAATTGATAAAACGCTTCCAACTTTAGTTTTTGGTGCCGTTGCAATTTTAGCAGCTTCCTTAACATTATTGCTTCCTGAGACACTACATAAAGAAATGCCACAAACAATACAAGATGGAGAGCATTTTGGTAAAGGTGACACTGGATATGGGAGACTCATGTCGTGCATCCGAAGAGACCGAAAGAAAAAACATGATCTCCAGCATGAAGTTGAAGATGCTGCTGCTGAACACTTGAATTCAAATGGTTTAGATAATATAAAATAGTTTCTGTTTTTCATTAATTATTAATCAAAAAAAGTTAATCTCCGTCAACGTCCAAGAAGCCAAAAAAGTGCCACTAAATCCCGGTTAATTAAGTCAATTCGGCATCAAATAAAGATTATGATTTTTTAAATCTACGATTTTGAAATATCAAATTTATTTATTTACTTCTGATAAAATGTTGAAATTTTATTTAGAATTTAGTTTTCATCAGAAGAGATTTAGTGATTATTGGTGGGTATGTCGTTATACATGCAACTGTTCATGTACTGCTTAACACCAAAAGTGGCAAGTCCAGAGGTACGTCCACTGCTGTGTTGTTGGTATCCTGGGATGTGACCAGTGTATGTTGACAGCATGCTTTCACAGCAACGATAAATTTCATTATCTTTAGGCTCTGGTTTACTATGAGAAAAATACCATGTTAATTTTTCATTTAATGAGTAAGAAATGAGATGACTTACCAAGGACAACAGTATGGGCTTCGGTTCAAGTGATGATCGTTGGGGTCACAGCTACGTGGGCATTGAGAGACAGGAGATGGGGCTTTTCGAGTTTCTCGTCGAGGTGGACATGGACAAGCAGGTGGACGAAGAATGGGACGTGGTGCTTGAGCTACACAAGGATCTTCAAGACAATCACGTCCAAGGCGACCAAAACTTGCACCAAATCTTTGACTCATTGTTGGAATAAATCCACCGTATCTAAAATATTAGAAATTGTTTTTTAAATATTTTCATTCTTTGAAATTGAAATTAGAGGTCACTGACCCTGGAAGGTGGTATGGCTCTGGAAGGTATCCTGTGCAAGAAAAAAGTTTAAATAGTTGGAAAATATCATAATTTTTTTTGTATACCTGGTTGTGTGTGTTGACAACAATACATAATTGTTGAAAAAATTTAATGCGGAATTAATTCAAAAAAATTTTGAAACTGGAATTGAAAATTCAGGAGAGAAAAATAAAATACGTGTTTCCTACTCGAGCGATGGGGAAAGAATGAGAGGAAAATAGGAAATTTTGGGATAAGAAAACAAAAAATGTTACTTAAGTGTTACGTTGACAACGAATGTAAATTTAATTTTCAATTACAAAAATTAGTCATTATACCAGTCAAGAAAAAGAAGTGAAAGTGACATTATTATAAGAAAGAAAAGAATCCAGGCACGAAAATCAGCATTGGACTGAATAGCTTGTCGTAACTGTTCATTTCCTCCTTTGATATTTTCAGTGGTTCCAATGACAACATTTGAAATTTGTGAAATCTGCGTATCTTGTAGTAAGATATTTTCAGTAAAAATTTCTTGAAGTTGAGCAATTTGAACAACGTTGGATTCAATTTGTTCCACATCATCAGCAACAGTACTTAAAGATTGAAGTAGGAGTGAATTTTCTTCCTCAAACAATTGGAGTTCTTCTGGACTATAATTTGTTTCTTCTAAATACAAAGATGACATTGGATCCACTTCATCGTGAAAAAGTTGATTGGATGTTGATTTGTCGGCTTCATCTTCAAAAGTTGTTCGTGGAACACCACCACTTCGACTTCCAGTAGAATCCCTCCGAGAGGTATTCAAACGACTTCGTTCAACTGATGAAACATTTGATAATGGTTTTGAGATAACTTGAAAATTTAGTGATCTCTTTACTCGAATCGCTTTCATTTCAGCGTAGATAGCAGTTACTTCTTTCAGATATTGAGAAATTGAATTAATAACATTTCCAAAATGAATGTATAGTTGAGGATTATTTTGTCCAAATCCTTTAATTTCAATCAAATTTTGAAATTCAAAAATACGTTTTTGAGTATTCTGAACAATTTTCTGAACACTCATGTCTACTTGATCTTTTTCAAAATCCGTCATACCATCAGGAGGACTAGGATTAGAGCGAGTATTTCTTGAATTCGTTCGGAAAGGATGTGAAGTCTCAGATCTTGGTGAATTGATTTTTAAGTTCATACTATTATTATCAACGTCAAGATAAGCGGAACGTGTCTCCATTAAAAATTCTCGTAGACTGCTAATATTTCCAACAAGTTCACGAGCTTTGGCATAATGTTTGGATTTCTTATTAGGGAAGATTTTGGTGTTTGTTTTGACTGAACTGTTTGAAATTGGGCTACTGCCTGTACTTCCGGGTGATGAGGATGCGGAAGAGGATTCCGGGCTTCTGATCAAGCCTAAGGCTTTGTTGCGATTACGGACGATTTCCAGTCTGGATTTAAACAATGTGGTTATATCCATAGTTAACTGCCCTTGCCTGAAAGAATTTATATAAAATTCAATCCATCACGTATGGAAAATGTTATTTTTGTTTTTTGATGTCTTACCTAAATCTAACTGATGATGAAAACAGAAATATAAAACTTTCCCAGTCTCTCAGGATGGACTTTATTATTAATTTGGAGTTTTATAAAATTGAATTACAAAAATTAAAAGTAACGACAATGAATGACAAATGACAATTTGATTAATTTTTAGTAAAAAAACAGGTGTTTTTGGTGTTATTCCCGCGTTGTAAAAAGTAAAAATTGAGGAACCGCAAAATTCAATTTTGTTAAGTTTTAATGAAAAACGTGCTTCATAAAAACAAAAACTAAACACGAGATTTTTATTTTTTAACAAATTAAAAATTAAACACGTTAATTTAAAAAAATGTCATCGAGTGAATCAAGTGCTGATGCTGATGAATTGGAAGTTTCAGAAAATGAAACAGAAACTAAAGAAGTAGAAGTTGAAAAAGAAGAAGAAGAAATTCCAATTTCATTTAAAGATTTGGTAAGGCAAAATGAATGTTTTCAATTCATTAAATGTTTATGATAAATTTATAATTATTGAGAATATTTTCTGTTTAAGGGTCTGGTTGATGTCTTATGTGAATCTTGTGAAAGTTTAAAATGGAGTAAACCATCGAAAATTCAAAGAGAAGCAATTCCTTTAGCTTTACAAGGTAAGGAAGCTTACTTTTGTATTTTATAGAGTTGGGACGATGAAAGTAATTTTGTTCAAATTAGGAAAAGATATAATTGGATTAGCTGAAACAGGATCGGGAAAAACAGGAGCCTTTGCACTTCCTATACTTCAAAATTTATTAGAACATCCTCAGCGTCTTTTTGCTCTTGTTTTAACACCAACGAGGGAACTTGCCTTTCAAATATCTGAACAATTCGAAGCACTTGGTGCTCGAATCGGAGTGAAGTGTTCTGTAATCGTTGGTGGAATTGATATGATGACACAAGCTTTATCACTTGCCAAGAAACCTCATATTATAATTGCCACCCCTGGAAGACTAATCGATCATCTTGAAAACACAAAGGGGTTTCATTTGAAAAGTCTAAAATACCTCGTAAGTCACCGATCAGAAAGTAAAGCGACACAAGAAAATATTAATGTTAATATTTGTTTCAGGTAATGGACGAAGCAGATCGAATTTTAAATATGGATTTCGAAGTGGAGCTTGACAAAATATTACGTGTTATTCCTGAGCAAAGACGAACTTATATGTTTTCAGCTACAATGACAAAGAAAGTTGACAAGTTACAACGTGCTTCTTTGAAGGATCCTGTAAAAGTTGAAGTTTCTACAAAATATACAACAGTTGAAAAACTTCAACAGTATTACTTATTTATTCCTTTGAAATTCAAAGTAAGCGTATATTCTTTTAATATGAGTGTATTTGTAAATTGAAGTTTTACAATTTTAGGATGTTTACCTTGTACATGTCTTAAGTGAGCTTGCTGGAAATTCTTTCATGGTATTCTGTGCAACTTGTGCCAATGCGATGAGGACAGCACTTTTCCTCCGGAATCTTGGATTTCATGCCATTCCTCTCCATGGGCAAATGTCGCAAAACAAACGACTTGCTTCTCTTAATAAATTTAGAGCCAAGAATCGATCCATTTTAATCTCGACTGACGTTGCAAGCAGGTAAAAACTTAAATATTTAAAATAAATTAATTTAAAAAAAATTATTTTGTATGTTTTCAGAGGGTTGGACATCCCTCATGTCGACGTTGTAGTAAACTTTGACATCCCAACGCATTCAAAAGATTACATTCACCGAGTAGGAAGAACAGCAAGAGCAGGAAGATCTGGAAAGGCAATCACATTTGTTACACAAGTTAGTTATTTATCTTAATCACATGATTGTAAATTCTTAACAAAGCAAATTTTAGTATGACGTTGAATTATACCAACGGATTGAACATTTAATTGAAAAGAAATTACCTTTGTACAAAACCAACGAGGAGGAAGTAATGGTTCTCACAGAGCGTGTTTCAGAAGCTCAGAGATTCGCAAAAATGGTAAGCCTTTCATTTGAACTAAACCACGGACTAAATGTATTTGTTTGTTGCAGGAAATGAAGGAAATGGACGAAAAAAGACGTGGTGCTGGTGGAAAACGAGGAAATCACGATAATGACGCTGATGATACGGAACAATCTTCAGGAATTAGGAAGCGTTTGAAACATTCTGGTGGTGGGGGAGGTAGAGGTGGATCATCAAATAATGGGAGGGGTGGGAAGAGAAGATTTAACAAAAAATGAAGAAGTAAGAACACGAAAATCTTATCTTAAAAACTTTCACTAAAAATAAAGTTGTCTGTTTAAACTATTTTAAACTGATTTGAAGTTTGTGTAGAAGCGTTTTGGAAATTTTTGTGTTCTCCCATTTTATCCTTACATTTGCAGAAGTCTAAAAAAGAAGGACTTTTTAATTAACGCACAATCACATATTTAATGGTTTCACTTATTTATTACCTGGTGTCAGTAATGAATCAACTGCGTCCAAATCGTCTGGTTGATTGTTGACCCATGTTTGGCAGTATTCGTCTTTAGGTATTTTTGGTGCGACGCTGAACAGAGGGTACAGTTTTCGAAGACGGATTTCGATTTCCGAAGAGAATAAGCTATCGAACCAACTAAGTTCACTCCCAACATTGTTGGAATTGGAAGTATCACTGTCACCCTTGTCGTTTATGCGAATTCTTTTGGGACTGCTGCCGTAGCTTGAGTTTGATAACTCAAACCGACGTTTGTAGCCAGAATACTGTGTAATTGTAGGAGTAGAAGATACTGTACGTCCTGATGAAGAAATAGACGATGAAAGCATAAAAGATGCCAGACCATAATTTGGGTTGACATTGGATTTTGGCTTTTCTGCAGATCCGAATCCGAATGGGTATTTCCAAAAAGTATTAATTACCCTTGAAAAAATACTTGGTTTTTCAACCATAGTCTCATAGTCTGGATGGTTTGATGATGTTTCATGGTGGTGGAGATGATGGTGAGTAGATTCATATTCCATGGAGCCATGAAACGTTTGACCACAGTCCTTGCAGGTCACGGCGATTATATTACTCATTTCAAAACTGCGGATGAATGAACCAAAAACAAAGTAGAACCAATCTGATAAATTATACAAAAATCATCAATTAATATTTTAAATCGAATGAAAATAAACACTTAAACTCTTACGGATAGTTTAATTTTCAGTAAACTTGTATAATTTAATTAAAACGGTAGTACGGTACGGTGTCCTATCTATGGCAGTGCAGTGTGCAGTGTAATTGCAGATTTTAAAAAATTGCTGGTGGGCCGATGCCGCTAAAAAAACTTGAGTGCGGCGTTTTCTAGCGCCACGAATTTACGCCGAATAGCAATAAAAGTAATTTTTGAAAATTTTCTAGCAAGCCAAGCCAAGCCAAGCTTTTTCAAAAAGCTTTCAAATCGGCTTCACTCATAAAAAATCCTGTATTTATACGTAAAAAACTAAAAAGTTATATTTTTACAACTTTATAGCGTGATTTTTCACTGCAGGCAGACTTTTTTCTAAAAAAAAGTTTTAAAATATTTCTTAGGTAGAAAATTTGGAATGATTTTAAAAAATGGGGCTTACAAGCCTCCAAGATTTTTGATTTGCATAAGCCAAGCCGCAAGCCTTGAAATTTTTGGTGAAGCCAAGCCATAGCCAAGCCGCTGTGACGAGCCCTAATTTTCATGCAATAAAAAAGTAATTAAGTTAAGTAAAACTTTATTAATTAGTATTTTCTGGTAGCATTTTAATTAGTGGAATTGCAAGAGAGGTTAGCATTAAAATAATACAGTAACAAATAATTCAACGATAAAATTAAATATTTTTATAAAATATCTATAAAAGTATAAATAGCCTTATGTATTTCAAAACAGTTAATTAATAAGAAGTTTCATTCAATTTTATTTTGGTAAAAATGAAGCGTCTAAACTTAGGAGAGTTACGTTTTTGTTGTCAAGGCTTAAAGAACCTTGGGGTGTTTGTTTAGATGGGGTCTTGCTCAGAGTTGGATTTTTTGCACCAAAATGGTGCATCTTTCATTGCACTGCAAATAAATGCAAAAAAGTGAAATAAATGA
>JAQGCN010000287.1:0-27499 GCA_034699725.1 Friesea truncata
TATTTATTATTTTTTTGAAATCACGCGAAACTTTATTTATTATTTTTTTGAAATCACGCGAAACTTTATTTATTATTATTTTGAAATCACGCGAAACTTTATTTATTATTTTCTTGAAATCACGCGAAACTTTATTTATTATTTTTTTTATTTATTATATATTATATATATAATTATCTATTTTTAAACTTTTTAAGATGATGAATTATTAATTATATTTTTTATTAATTTTTGTTCGTATGAATTGTGTAAAGAAATGAGATTGATTAACATAAAATAATTAAATTTAAGTTTAACCTCGTATTCATAATTTAATTAAATGAAAAACAATAGAATTAAAATTGAATATTGTTCTTTATATTACGTAGTCAATCCACGTAATTTATTTTTCATTATTCATTTAAATCCAAACATTAAGGAATATCAATCAAAGTTTAAGAAACAAAAACCAAGGTCAAGGAATCAAACCCTTGAAAATAAAATTGAAGGAATTCCTGAATTCCTGGACAAATGTTGAATTTAATATATTTATCATCCGTAAGAATAAAAATTAAAAAAAAAATTATTAATTATATTATATTTATTATTTTATATTATTTAAGGTATTTATTGTATTTGTTGGATGTCAATATGAATCCGTACGATGGAATTATTTCATCTGTCCAAGTCCTGGACTATTTCCAGTTCGAAATAATTGTAAATTATATTCAAGATGTTTATTTAGTGGTATGCCACCTGCATTAACAATGCGATGTCCAGAATCTCATGTCTTTGAACCATCACAACAAAATTGTGTACCAAATTCAGTTGGAACTTGTAAAACAGGAAGTAATTTTTTATTTTATTTTTAGTATAATTTATAAATTATTAATTTTAATTATTTCATTTATTAAAAAAGATTCAAATGGAATTGAAAAAGATAAAGAATGTAAAAGAGAAAATGGATATTTTAAGGATCCAAATTCATCATCAAATTATATAAAATGTACAAATGGGAAATCAACTATTATTAAATGTTATCCAAACGGATCTATTTTTAATTCAGAAACTGAACAATGTACAATACCTGATCAAAATGAATATGATAATAATAATAATAATTCAGGAGATATAAATGGAAGAGGAATTAAAAAAATAAGTTCAAGTACAACAAATAGTAATATTAAATCAATGGGTGAAGGATCATCTGCTTCAAAAAGTTCATCATCTTCATTCTCATCAACTTCTTCTTCATCATCTTCCTCATCTTCATCTTTCTCTTCAACAGATTCAACATCGGATAAAGAATCTTCAGAAGTGGTTGAATCTATTGATGATTCAAAGAGTAAAACTTTAACATCAAAAGGAAATTCAGAGGAATCAACTCAAATTCAAACAAATGAAGAAATGAAAAATGATGATTTAAAAGAAAGTGAAGAAAATAATAATTCTGAAATCATAATTGAAGATAAAGGAGAAACTGATAAATATTATCGTAAAATTGAAGATGATGAGAATAATAAGAATAAAATTAAAAATTTAGAAAATGAAGAAGAAGGAAGGAAAGTACAATATTATCGATATGATTTATCAACTGGTGAATATGTTAAATTAAAAGGAAATGAAACAAAACTTGATAAAGATGATACAAGAGTATATTATGTTAAAGATGAAACTGGAGAATATTATCGTGAATCAGGAGGAAATAAAAATGATTTTTTCATAGGAAAACATGGAAATCGTCATAAAGGTCGAAGAGGAGGAGGAAGAAAAAGGAGAAAGTACAACAAGAATAAAGGAAAAAAGAAAGAAAAGGAAGTTGAAAATGATGTTGATGTTGTTGATGATAGTAGAAATAAAGATGGTGTTAATGAAGCAGGGAAAAGTAAACAGAAGAAGGAAGGAGAAGATGAAAGTACTGTAAGGTATGTTGATGATGATGATACTGGAAAATATTACAGGAAATCCGATGGTCCTGGTGAAAATTTAGAAAAATATTATAGAAAACCAGATAATATTCATTTTAAAAAATTAAAAGAAGATAATAATAAGAAAGAAAAAGAAGATTCTGAAGAAATGGATAAAAAGAAAGAAATTAATAATGATAATACTAGTAAATATTATCAATCAATGGAATCAATTAAAAAAACAGAAGAAGAAAATGAAAATATGAATAAAAAAGAAAGTGAGGAATCCAATGAAGATAAAAATATTAAAAAGGAAAGTAAAAATGATGATACTAGTAAATATTATGAAGAATCAATTAAAAAGACACAGGAACAAAATGAAAGTATGAATAAAAAAGAAAGTGAAGAATCCAAAGGAGGTAATGAGGACGAAAATATTAAAAAAGAAAGTAAAAATGATGATAGTGGTAAATATTATGGAGAATCAATTAATAAAACAGAAGAAGAAAATGAAAATTTGTATAAAAAAGGAAGTGAAGAATCCAATGAAGATAAAAATATTAAAAATGAAAATGGAAATTCTGATTCAGATTCTAAATCATTTTCAAGTTCAAAAACTGAAAAAAGAGAATCATCCTCAGAAGATTCAAATTCAGATTCCTCATCAGTTAAAATGGCGAAAGATCCCATTAAAGATCCAACTTATGAATCAACATCAGAGAGTGAAGGAGAGGGACATGAAAAATCAAAATCCAACGAAAGTAATTTAGATAAAGAGAATGAAGGTGTTGAAGCAATAGCAATTAGTGAAGGAGATAAATCAAGTGCTGATGCAAATTCAGAAGGAAAAGAATCAATATCAATTGCAGAATCAAGTGGAAGAGAAAGTCAATCTGCAGCAATGGCAGAAGGAATTCGATCACTTGCAAATAGTTCATCAGATGGTAATTAATTAATTATATTCTTTTTAAAGTAAAATAAAAGGTCCAAATTGATTTTTAGGAATTGAAAGTAAAGCTATCAGCATTGCACAGGGTTTTCAATCAAAGTAATTTAAAATCGGATAATAAATATAAATTAAGATAAACTTAATAATAAATTATTATACTAAATTAGAGCCAATGCAAAATCAATTGGTGATGAAAGTTCTGCAAGTGGATCATCAATTGGGGATGAATCCGAAGCAAGATCAAAATCAACAGGAGATAAATCTGAGGTTTATTAAATTAAAATTTATTAAAGTATATAATTAAATTAAAATTATAAATTAAAGGCAATGACAATTTCAACTGGAAATGATTCAAAAGCTACATCATCTTCTTCAGGTAAAAAATATTCATCATCTCGTTCATATTCAGAAGGAAAAAATACAGAAGCAACAAGTGATAGTGAAGGACAAAAATCAAAATCATTTGCTCAAACTAGAGGAGAAAATTCTAAAGCAAAAGCTAAAGCAGTTTCAAATAAAAATTAATAAAGTAATATAAAATAATGAATTGTTTTAATATATTTAAAATGATTATAAATATTAAATACATTCATTGATTGTCATTTCATTATTACAAAATTTATATTTTTTAAAATTAAAATTACCTAACACCATCTCAATAAGACTAGAATAAAGTAAAAGTGTGGGATTGATTTAGTGAATGATATGAAATTATTAAGGCATTTTAATTTTAATTTTAAAAGTCTTTTACTTTAGTTTAAATATCTTCCAAACTTTTTTGTTCCGTTACCAATTTTGAGATGGTGTATTTCTAAAAATTAAGAAAATTCGAAATGAGTTAAAAATATTAACACATTTCCATTTTCATATTAAAAGGCAAAGGTTACTCTTCATAAGAAGCATCTAAATTAATAATTAGGATTTCTATAAAACACAAAAATTAATTTTTGTGTTTAAGGCGATATGAGCAATTGCTCATAAAAATCATTTAACAGAATTTCAATTATAAAATTCTGTTAAATTAATATTAATAATCTAATGTTTAAGAATAGCTTCCTTTGCTAATCCTAATTTCCTGAGCGAATGTTGAATATCTTCATACACTGAATAATCTTCAACTGTTGGTGGAATCTAAATTAAAAATTGATTAAATATATTTTATTAATAAGATTAAACAATTTATTATTACTTACTTGACATGTTTTATTACTAGCTAATTCTGCTAAAGATTTTCTTGGTGTTTTCCCTGAACGTGTCCTTGGTAGAGCTAAAACTGATACTGCTACTTTAAAACATGCGATTGGACCTACTTGATTACGAACCATTTCAATTAATTCTTGAGTTATTTCAGATTCAGATTTAATACATCCTAAATTATTTAAAAAAAAGTATTAAAATTATTTATATTAAATCATAAATAATAATAAAACCTTTTCTAATAACATAAAGACAAAGTGGTATTTGTCCCTTGTATTTATCAGATACTCCAACAACAGCTGCTTCAGATACATCCTCATGTTCTAATACAACTTCTTCAAGGACAGAAGTTGATATACGATGTCCAGCTACATTTATAACATCATCAGCTCTTGCAACAACATACAAATATCCATTCTCATCAACGTATCCAGCATCCATTGTATCATAATATCCCTATTATATAAATAGTATAAAACGTCAAATCCCCAACCCCTTCCTTAATTCAATTCTACACACACCACAATTCAACATTTACTCAAGAAATTACATTTTCTCAACCAGTTAAAAATAATAGGGATACTATAAACATTAAATAGGATTTGAAATAGACTCACGAGAAATAAAGAACAAATATAAGAAACATCATAAAAAGAAATGGGAATCATTCTAATCAACTCTAAGAAACTAAACACATAAAATTCAAACTAACTTCTGTTGACTTACGCTAATACGTTGAAAATATTGTGAACCAAAGAGCTCATTTGACTTATAAAGGGTCTCCATAAATCCAGGTGGCATTGGATGTTTAACAACCACACGACCTAATTGACCAGGAACACATGGACGACCATTATCCTGTAATACTCGAACTATATAATTTAATTAATATTATATATAATATAATATATTTAATTACAATTCACCTTCGTATCCAGGTACAGGAAGTCCACAACTTCCCAAAGGTACTTCAGAAGAAGACTTCCCTTCACCTTGTCCAAGACCTACACAACTTGCTGTTATTGGATGCCCTGTTTCTGTTTGCCACCAATTGTCATAAACAGGAACCTATTATAAATAATTTAAAAAAAGTATAATTAATAATTATAATAAATGAGTTTTACTTTAAAAGCTTTCTTAGCCCAAATCCTCGTATCATTATCACAATGTTCTCCAGCAACAAAAATATGTCTTAATCTAAAAAATAGGAATCCATTATTATATTATTTGTATTAAATAATAATAATTTACTCTGGAGTTTTATATTTATTTGAAAATATATTATCAGGATCTTCTCTTCTAATTGCTCTTAGTGCTGTTGGGGCTGTAAACATAGAATTTACATTATGATCCTCAAGTACCCTATTTTATAAATAAAATAAATTAATAATTAATTAATTAATAAATTAATTTAATAAGTTACCGATAGAATTGTCCAGCATCAGGTGTACCAACTGGTTTTCCTTCGTATAATACTGTTGTAAGACGAGAAAGGAGCGGTCCATAAACAATATATGAATGTCCAACAACCCAACCAATGTCAGAAGCACCCCACCAAACATCACCCTTATTCATTCCAAATATTGTTTTTAAAGTCCAGGGTAAAACTACTGTATGACCACCAGTTGATCTTACAACACCCTTTGGAAAACCTTAAATATATTTTTATTTTTATTAATTATAATATTTATTATTATTATTAAACTTCACCTGTTGTTCCGGATGTGTAGAGAATGTAAAGTGGATGTTCAGAAGGGACTGGAATACAATCATGACCATTCTGTCGTTTTAGAACATAATCATTCCAATCTAAATCCCTTCCAGGTTTCATACTAACCCTCTCGTATTTATCACGTTGAACAATTATACAATGAACATTCTGAGGAAGATCCGCCAATCGGAGTGCTTCATCCAATATTGGTTTGTACCTTCATTAATTTAAATAAAATACACAATTTATTGTATTTCAACTAATTAAAAATTAAACTCAAATATTCATTTTAAAAGAAAATGAAATATCAGCATTAAATTTTGTTAAATTAAAACAGAATATTTCTAATGAATTAATTATTTCATAAGAAAGGAATAGAAACCAAACATTAGAAAACTCATTCAAGTCTAAATTAATTTCATTCTTATTTCAAGAGAAAGAACACAAAATTCTAGAAAATTTAACGTTAAGAAAGTAATAAGACGAATGAAAAAGGTTTCTTCTATGAATTGAAATTAAATTGTGTAATAATTTTACCAAATAATTTTTTGTGTTTCAATTCCACAACTTGCAGATAGTATAACTTTTGGTTGAGCATGTCTTATTCTAGATGCTAATTCTTTAGCAGCAAATCCACCAAATACGACTGAATGAATTGCACCAATTCTAGAACAGGCTAGCATTGAAAAAATAGCTTCTGGAATCATAGGCATGTAAATGATGACTCTATCTCCTACTTGGACTCCAAGGGATATCAATTGTCCAGATAATTTTGAAACCTAAATAAAATAAAAACATAAATTCCACTACATTTAACCACGGAATCAACTTAATTACACTCAACTTCTAAGTTTCAAAGGAAAAAAATCAGTAAACAAGCCTAAAGAAATGAAATTCAAGGAACTCATTTACTTTATTTTCTTATTTGCTCTTTTTTCTTCTTTTTTTTGGTGAAAGAAAACATGGAAAGAAAAATCTAATAAGAAAATTTACTATCCTTTTTTCACTTTAGAGGGATCATATATATGAAGAAATAGAATTCATTCCTTCATTTTATAACAAACAAAACATATAAAATATATACTAAATAAATTCTAATTCCAAACACGAATTATTATAAAATTTCAACTTATTTTCCGCTAGTAGAATCAATGTACTATAAAATTGAATAAATGTATTATATTAAACTACTTACATAATCCATTGTTTCTCTGTATGTATATTTTTTAAGTGTGTCTGTAACAGGACTATCGTAAATAATTGCAAGTTGTTCTCCATGTCCATCTTCAACGTGTCTATCCAATGCATTATAACACATATTTATCATACCACCAGGAAACCTTTATAATATTATTAATATATATATAATAAATATAATATATAAATTATTTATTACCATCGTGTTCTTGGATATTGTTGTGTTTGAAATACTGTTGTATATTTTTTAAACCAACTAACTTGATTAGCTGCACTTTCCCAATAATCTTTTGGATTTTCAATTGATTTTCTATAAGCTTCTTCATATGTAAGTGTAGTTGTCATACATCTAAAATTAAAATAATAATAAATTAATATTATATATATATAATTTATATAATTTACCTTGTTTTATTCCAAATAATTCTTAATGGTAAAAATAATTCTTTTAAATTTTGTGTACATACTCCTATTTTTAACATAATCTACAAATAATATAATTATAATTATTATTCCAAATACAAATTTAATTTAATATAAATATAATACTTACAAAAGTATAATATTTCAACAGCTGATTTTTACATAACCATACCATAAATAGGAATCCTTCACTCAAACAAAAATAAAAAAAATGGAACCGCTTCTTTGGGTTCTTATTTTCTGAACTCGTGATTCGTGAATCCGTTTTCGGATAATAAAAAAATACAAATAAATTGATGGGATTGGAAATCCATCACCAAGGAAACAAAAGATTTAAAGTTTTTCATATTGGAAAAAATTCAAAAGTTTTTCTAATATTAATCGTGTATTGTATTGTGTTGAATGTGATGATGATTTGAAATTTAATAAAAATGATATTAAATTTTATTTTTCAAAGAATAACAGCAGGAGTGATGGGATTCATAATAAAAAATAAATGAACAAAAGAATAAAAGGAGTCAAAGACGTCGTCATCCGTAAAATAAAAAATCTAAACTTTAGTTGTGATATTTGGATTCTGTCTGATGGACTTGGACATACGACGTAGAAATCGGAAACGGAAGGAAGTTGGATTGGATTTTAGAGTCTAGGACCCATGCTTTAAGATTTGAAATAAAAATTTAAAAATAGTAAAAAAATTGTCTGTGTGTCCATTTAGGAAGAAAATGTTGGACAACAGGAAATGTTTTTTAAAAATCCTGACAAAGGAATAATTTCTGAAAAATGTATTTTTATTTTATGTGAATTCATCCCTCCGTTTTAAATTAAGTTTAGTTAAGTCAACTGAGTTTTTTTTATATAGTGTGGGTGAAAAAATAATGGATGAAATTGTGTGGGCGAAAACTTTGCCAAAAGGAAAATAATATTTTCTCCCCCTTCCACCACTTTCCACTTTCTTTCTCTATTTTTCATTAATAAACTCTTCTTTTCTTTTCAACTATCAGATTAATTTAGGAAATTAAAACTAAACTTTTGATTAATTGTATATAAATAATACAATTCCATTTGAATATTCATTTCATCATTGATTAAAGAAATACAAATGTTTTTTATTTTTAATTTTAATTATAAATAAATTTAAACCCATTGATTTAATATTGTATAATTTGAATTGTTTTAATTTTAGTAAGTGATTGTTAATGGTATCTCATAAAAAATAGAATTAGAATTAATTTATAGTATTTCAGGGGGTGGGTCTAAATGTAAAGAAAAAGAAAAGAAAATTGAAGAGAAAGGATCCTATACCTCATCCGTAGGACTTTGACTTTGAGTATAAAAGGGAAAATGAAGGGTGTATATTTTCTCATTCTTATCCTTACTTTCACAAAGTAACAAACAAAATTTAACTTAATTTTAAATTACAATAATCTCTTTTACTTTGATTTCTAAAAAGAGGATTCATTGTTACCTGTTTTTTGATTTTAATAAACAAAAGTTCCTCAAAACTTAATTCAGGTAAGATAATAATAATAATATTATTATTCATAAATTCAAAAAGAGAAAATTCCATTCTCTTTTTCTTAAGAATTATAAACATTTATTAAAGTAAAACCAAAAGAATTTCTGAAGAATAGAATAATAATATACTTAAAATGAATGTTAAGTTATTTTGTGTGATGTGGTTTTGTTTTAAATGAGGAAAAGAGAAAGTGATTTCATTAATAATTTTACAGTTGAGGTGATAATTTAAACATTTAGAACTCTATTATTTTATGGAGACAAATTACAAAACATTATTTTATAAATTTTTTAATAAATTACGTCTCCTATTATTTAAAACTTCAAACAAAGGATGGTTGAAAACTTTTTTCTTGGAAATAATATGAAATCCCAAATGGATTTACGCCATACACGAATGGATTTATTTATCACTTGAATTCTTATGGGATTTCCCTATTAAACAAATAATAAATGAATGAATGAATGAGTATTACGTAAAGAAGAGATGAGATGACTAAGATTTTGTTTATTAACAGACAACATTTCAAATAATTATTTTTTATAATTATATTTTTAGAAACAAAAATGAAGAAATCCATGTATTCGTATTCGTGTATTCTTTTGATTTTGGGAGGATTTACCGTATTATTCCTTGAGGATCAAAGAGTGGCTTCCATGGCAGTTGCTGTAACTGACATGGCACAACAATGTGATCCAGATGTTCTTCAACAGGTTGACAGTCCAAAAATAAGAAGGATTTGTAATTTTCTTCAAAATTATGCAAGTGCAATGCAACAACTCAACAGAGAAGGAACAGGTATTAAAAATAATCAATTTATTATTGTTGTTGATATAAAATTAATAATGGAAATGGATTTGATAAATGGCTTAAGGATAGGATTTTTCTTTACTCTTTTGTCCTATTATTTTACTTTTATAAATATAAATCTACGTTTTATTATATTAAATTTTATATTATAGGTGTATTATATCCTGATGGTATGATGGAAAATGGAGTCAAAAGACAGGATGTTGATCATGTTTTCCTAAGATTTGGAAGGAGACGACGTTAAAAAATGAAAAAGAAAATACAAAGGAATGGAAATGAATTATTTAATTTAATTTATACTTTTGAAATATGATTATTTATAAATTAGTTTTATTTATTTTTGATCTCATTTATTTTAAAAATTAACAAAAAGGAAGAAAGTGGATTTAATTTATTATTAATTAAGTCAAAGATTAAATTAAATCAGAACACTTTCACCTATTCACCACACCACGCACCTATACTATTAATTAATCTATTAAAACTAAAACAATAACACACTCTAACTCATTTAATTTCTCTTAATTCTTCTTCAAATGTATTGTAATTTTTAGAATCTGAAGAAAAAAATTAAATAAATGCTTAAATTTGATTCCAATAATTAATAATAATTATTATTTATTTTTATTAAATTCAAGAGATAATAATTTAAGTTTTGTTACATTTTTTGATTGAATAATTATTTTTATAAGATCAAAAGAGATCAATCATTATTTGTTAATTAAGTACTCCCTTTAAGTCAAATTAAATCTCAATTATACATAAATTAATAATTTACAATTACATCATATTCATATTCATTTATTCTTCTTGTATTTGAGATATTGGATTTACAGGAAGTGAAAGTACAGCATCCCCACCAACACTTATTAAACATTGACCCTTTAAAATAAAAATTAATTAAAATATAATAATAAAATATAAAATTAATTTACTTGATTTTTATGAGGATTGCATAATAGTGAGAGTTCAGTCATAAAATAAGCGACTAGAGCATTTCCACCAAGAGCAGCAACATGTCCTCGTAAAATTGCATTTACTTCCATTATAAAACTATGCAAAAATCCAGTAGCACCACCCATCTATAATATTAATTTAGTATTAATAATTACATTTTAATATTAAATTTTCATAAATTTTAATATTAAATTACTTCTTTGATGCTTGTAGTTTCTCGTATAAAGAAAAAATTAAGATTTCCCAAATATTTTTCAATACGTTGACCAGGGATGTATGAAAGGGTTGTAATCTCAATAATATCCCGTCCTTTTGAATTTGTCTAAAATAATAATAAATGTATTATTTTATAAATAAAATAATATAATAATTAAAATTTACATTAATGGAAGATCTTGATCTTGCAAGTGTTGGAATTGAACAAATTCCTGTTGATAATGATTTAGGAATTTTATTTTGATTTGAATTTTGTAATGATTTATAATTATTTTGATTTCCATTTAATGTAGAAGAAGAATCTCCAATTTGTGATGAAGGAGAAGGATGATTTGGTGGTGGTAGGGATTTTGATGGTGATGGAGTTGAAGTTGAAGATGGGGATGATACTGTTATTGTTGTAATTTGTGGTTGATTTTTATGTGTTGATCCATTTTTAGTATCAATCCCACCACTAACTGAACTACCATCAGATTCCATATTAAATATCATTTCTACATCATCTTCAACTTTTGAACCTAAATAAATAAAAAATATATTAATAAACCAAACCAAATAAAAAAATCTCATTAAAAATTAGATTAAAAAAAAATTATAAAGTTTTTTATGAATCAAATCCAAAAATTATTATTATTAAAAAATCTAATCATGAATACGAGAATATGGGATTAGTATAATTTTGTATAAAAGAGAAAGTGAGTTTGAACTTGGAATTTTAATTTCATACGTCACTTTCGCTACCAAGAAACTCAGACGGTTCTTTTTTTAAATTCAAAAGATAGGAAACTCTAATCTGATATCAAAAATTAATTAAAGTAAATGTTATTTCATACTATGAGAAAATTCTTTAAAAACTTTAAAAAAGTTTACGATACCTTTGGAAGTATTGACGAGTAGTGGAGAAGGAGAATGAGAATTTGATGTTGGAAGTATCGTAGATGATCCATTAGAAGAACTTAAACATCCTTCAATAGGAATAATTCTTATTAATTTTTCTTTTAATCCTAATGCAGTACCTACAAATAAATAAATAAAATATAATATAATATAATATAATATATAATATAATTAATATATTAAAAATAACATACCAGTAACACATAATTGCATTTCATCTGGTTCAGGAAGTTCAACCCTTATCTTTATTTTATTTAAAAGACATGGTCGTAAGGATCGAAATTTAAATGAAATTGACTGTAAAATTAAAAATAAAAATAAATTAATTTAAAATGTAAATAAATAAATAAAATAAATAAAATACTTACACGTAATATTCTATCAAAATGTGTAGCTAATTGTCTTAATGTTAAATTAGGAATTCTTATTCTCCAAACATGAATAAATAATTGTTGTTTTGAAATAATAAAATTATTATCATCATATTCAATAATATTCTCTAAATTACTAATCTCAAATCCAATTGGTTGACTTGAATCAATTAATTCTGAAATAATTTCAATATCTTCAGAATCATCAACTTCTAATACATAAGTATCCTTATTTCCTGTTGCTAAATTTATTATTGGTGAATCATCATCAGAATCATCAGATGAACTTGAATCAACTCCTATATTCTTTTTCTAAAAATTAATTAATTAATTAATTGTATTATTAATATTTATATTAGTAATTATAATTATTTATATTTTTACTTGTCCTCCACTAGAAGAAGAAGGTATTAAACATTGTGTTGTGACTTTATAAAATTCTCGATTTCTATCAAATGCATCTTGAACAACTTTTTGAAATTGAAGTACTTTTTGTGTATCTGTTTTCATATTTCCAGCAGTTATTTTGGGTACATCAGGAGTAGGAAGTCCACTTAGACAAAGTGCAGTCCCTGTTGCTGTTGCTATTATTAAATTCTCTCCAAGACATATTTGTACCTTATATTCAATATTTTATAAATAAATCAATATAAATATTTAATTAAAATAATATAAAAATTATTACATTTAAACAAAAGATGGCATTCATTCCTCTGACTTTGAGTTTATTTATAAGTCTTCGATGGAGTTCATATTCAAGAAATGGTAAACTATCAGATACTTCTTTAGCACTTGATTCTCCTTTGGAATCTTTTTTAGATCGAAATACTTGAGCTTGTATTAAACAACTTTTTCCAATTACTGAAATGTTGGATGGAATGTTAATTGTTGCCAACATTAAATCAGGGACACGACCTTTTCTATAAATTAAAATAAAATATAATAAATTAATAATAAATTATTATTTATTATTATTATTATGATCATTACTTGCATATTCCACATCGTGCCATTCTAACAGGCAACGGAATTCCAACTTCATTATATGGAATATGACATAAATTACAAGAATCCTCATCTCCTGATCCATGTCTAACTCCACCATTTTCACGACCAGAAAATGATACAGTACGACTTAATGTCTAAAAAATAAAATAAAATAAAATAAATTAAATATATATTTTATAAATAAATAAAAACAATTACATTTGATTCTCTAAAAGTAGTTTTATCCTGTTGTTGTTGTTTTGGTTCAGATGTATTTGGATTAAATTTAGATGATCCTTCTCCAGTATCTCCACTCAATACAGTTGAATTAACAAGAGCAGCAGTTCCAGTTGCACTCAAAATACAAACATCATCACAAATAGTTGTATGCTCTTCGTATCCAAGGATAACATTACAACAAATTGAACGAGCATGGGATCGAATCTCCATTCTTAATTCAGTCCACCAAGAATCACGTGATTCAGGTTCATCTAAATTACTTATACGCTCCAATAATTTAACGGATCTTGCACTAACACTTCCACCTAAAATAAAATAAATAATATATAAATTAATTACTTTTATTTACAACCAAACAACCAAGGACATTCATTCATAAATATAAAAGAAGGATTTAAAAATAATAAAAAAGTTCCTGGAATATGAATGATTTTAATGTTTAGTGGAAGTTTATATTATAAATATTATGTGTATGACATCAATAAAATAAAACAAAGTTCCATAAAACCTGTTGAGTATGTATAATGTTGAGGATAAGAATAATAAAATATACGTTAGGGGTTACAAAAAATAATAATTAGTTATTTGATTACGCAAAGGTAGAAGGATAAGGAAATTAATAAAATACCTTTGATGTTATTTAGTTTAAGTTAAGATTAAAATGAGATCTAATCAGTGTTGACTCTTGTATTGAGTGAGTGAGTGTTTAATTGATTTTTGATAAGACAGAGAATAGGATTAAAAGTAATTAATTTTATAATGTGTGTATTGTAGTGTAGTGTTTGAGAGGATACTTATATAATAATAAATATATTATATGATAATATTTTAATAATGAAAAGAGAAGATTCATATAAAGAAGAAGAAGAAAATGAAGAAGAAGAAGATGAAGTATTTGAAAGAAATCAAGGGAAATTTAAAAAACATAGAATTAGTATTAAAGAAAAATACGAAGAAAGATTAAGAAATAATGATTCTGAGGGATCGAATTTGGATGAACCAAAGAGAAAACGTTGGATATTATATTATATAAATTATAATTAATATATTTATATAAATATTATTATTAGGTGGTGTAATAGATACACCAAATATGGATGTAGTTATTGGATATAATATATTTCCGGATGGATTAAAAAATCGTACAATTCCAATGATTTTATTAAATGAGGAACCAATACCAAATGGTGATGATTTTATTGGATTTCCTGGATTTGAAGGTGTAAATGAATGTAAAAAAATACAATTAAGACATGTACCTGGGAATAGTAAGTTATATTATAACAATTAAAATAAAAATAAAATTATTATTTTTTTTTTAGATTTTTTTTTTGAATTGGTTAAAACGAATGCATCTCATGAAAGAATATTTTTAGTATGTGAACCTAAATTTGGATCCAGATTATTAAATTTATCCGGACGTACTTTTAATATTTTATTTGTTGGAAGACAAGGAAAAGAAGTTATAGGAATAAGACCATGTCCAAATACAAAAGAGGTAAAAATTTATATTAAATAATAAAAATAATTATTAATTATTATAAATTATTATTATTATTATTAGACAGTATCAATATTATATAAAGGAAGAGAAATTGGTAGAATAATACGTCATAGTTCACCTGAATTAAATGAACCAAGTCATACAATATTAGATTATGAAGGAAGTAAATTATTTATATTACAAAAATCCTATCAATTAATACCAAGATCAACATGTTGTATAACGACTGGAAAACAAAAAATACCGGATGGATATCAAATATTTTATATTAAGGATGATATAAAAATGGATTCTGTTGGAACAATTAAGGATACTATTATTAAATTTATTTCTCCAACAAATGATAATCAAAGGATTTTAAATGTTTTGGATAAAACAATTCTATTAGCAACACATGTATCAATTGTAAGTAAAATTATAAATTATTATTATATTAATTATATAATATATTATATTAATTTATAGAAAACAAAAGCAATGGAATCAGCAGGAATAGCACAAAGGATTTCAATGTCATTCTCTTCAATTTCAATAAGTTAAAAATAAAACAAATATCTTACCTATCCTTTGTATAAATTTTGGTGGTAGATCATATATTGTTATAAATGGATACTCCAACATATCAAAATGATCAGAACTTCCAGGAGGTCGACGAGATTGGGAAAAATTTGGTCCTTTTCCATGATTTACTCCTGCAAGCATTGCTTGAATACTTGAATTTAAAATACCTAAAAATAACATAAGCATTTAATTTATAAATTTTTTTTAAAATATTTTATTACCTTTTGGTGGAGTTGAAAGATCAGATTCAGATAATCTCCTTCCATTTGTAGAAATTGAATTAGTTCCACCATTAGAAGAAGATCCTCCTCCTTTGGAAGGTGATACATTTTTTGTTGATTGTGTATTATTTGAATTGCTTTTTGAATCATTGTAAAATGTTGATGAATTAATTTTATTTTGTTGTTGATTTGTTGATGATGGGATAATTTCTTCAGGAATAGGTTCATTAACTGAATGCGAATGAGGACCTTGACCAGTAGTAGAAGAAGAAGAAGCAGAAGAAGTAGGAACAAAATGTACAACACCCAATAAATCTTCATGCTCCACCCCACCAATAGTAGTAACAACTGAGCCCCTATGCTCAGTACAAACAATTGAATTAGAAGAGTTAAAAAGCAATATACCATTATTATTATTATTAATTGGATTATTTGGAATATTAGCATCATCATTCATGCAATCTAATCCTGAATTACACAAAAGCGAAGCATCTAAATTACATAAACTCAAAGGAGGATTTTGGATAGGAATAGGAGACTTTTCTTCGTACCCGAAAACATCTTCTATTTTATTTTCATTTTCTTCATTATTAGTCACAAGTAGTGTAGTAATTGGTCGTAACTCAAGAAATGGTTCTGGTAAAATTGACCAATCAGACGTAATATCATCAGATCCCATAATAGAAGGTAAACTCTCAACTGATCTTTCTCCAATTGAATAACTTTCACTTGTGGATCTTCGAAGTTTATGACTATCAAAACATTTCTTTTTTTTACTTCTTCCAAAACTTAATATATCCCGTCGAATTCTAGGTTTACGATAAGGTCCTCCTCTTTGTAAATCTTCTCTATTTTTATTTTTCTTTTTAAAAAATTGAATTAATTTATCCGTAGAAGTCATCCTTTGTAATGGAACTTTTGTAGCATTAACTCTTTTAATGAGTCCAGTTGTTGAATATTTATCTTTTTTTCGTGATTTACGAAGTTCTGAATTATAATTAAAAATTATACCATCACCATCAACTTCATCAACTTCAGTTGTAGGTATTTCTTCATCAGATTCAAGAAGAGATCCACGTCTGAATGTTATTATACTTGAATCACAGGATGTTTGGGGTGATAGTGTTTTTTGATGATGAATTGGAGATAATGAAGTAGATGGAATTGGAATAATTGTTTGATTTTGATTTTGATTATTAGGAGGAGTAAATTGAGGATTAGTAAAAGATTCAAGTATTGATTGAGGCATGCTAGAACACGTAAAGCGATAAGAAGAAGAAACAAAGTGTTTTGGGGGAGGAGGATAATTATAATTATTATTAGATTGAATTTGGGTATTTGAAGAATTAATTTTAGGAGGATTTTGGGAATAATATTCATCATCCATTGGGAGAAACCTAAGAAATAAGAATACAATTCACCAATCACCAGACCAGAATTATATTAATTTAAAATAAATCCATCTTTTTAAAAAAGAATTATAATAAGAAATAGAAGATGAAGAAGAGATGCGTACAAGAAGCATCATTCGGCAACGTAACCACCATCACATGGAGCCATCACAACAATAAGCCATTCCCATTAGGGATATTATTCAATATATTTTATAAAGATGAGGAAGGGACAAGGGAGGGAGGAAGGAACGATGACAACACTTGATACAACAATAATTATTAAATTAATTTAACTTACTCTTTATCTGGTGGAAGTGGTGATAGTTGTGTATCGTAGGATTTTGTTAATGTAGCAGCAGTACCAATCCCACGAACTACAATCCCTGATTCACCCTCAAGATCAAAACATTGACGATATCTATTACAAAATAATTATTATTTTAAATATTATTCTTATGGATTGTATTATATTGAAATTAAATATGGAAATTAATTTACCCAAGTACAGCATTACCACCAAGTTCCAATGCTTTAAGACCAACCCTCCGTTGGACTTCACCTGATAATTTTGAGAAAAGTGTTTGACGTGCCTCATTTGATGCTCTTGGTGTACGTATTTTATCAATCCATTGATATTCAGGATCATCATTTACAACAAGTTCTTCTACAAAACCATGTAATTGAATAGCTTGATGACCTTCTGGAATACTCGGACCTAAATAAATAATTAATTAATAATATTTTATCATTTATAATAATTAATAATTAAAAACAATTATTTACTAAAAAAGAATTTAACTCCACAGGATGATTGTCTGAATTTGTTAAGATCTGAGAATAATTCAACTTTAACAAGAAGATTAACTTCTCCTCTTATTCCATGCATAGTATCATAAACTGGTATCCATCCTGACATTGTTCGTCCAGATGGTTCTATTTTATTAAATTAATATAAATATTATTATAATAAATAAATAATAATCTTCTTACCTTTAGTTTTTGATGGATTTGTAAGAAGAGGATTTAAATCAATATATACTTTTCCAATTGAATCATTTGCAGAATATGTATCATGATCCATTAATCGTATTTGTAATGGTTCATCTTGTAATTCTAAATCATCCATCTAAAATAATAAATATATATTATAATTAAATATTAAATAATAAAATAAAATAAAATATATTTTACTTCAAATCTAAACCATTCAGAATTCCAAATAGGATTAAGTGATTTCCTGCATACATCCGTTTTAAATGTAACATTTCCTAATTTAACTTCAACGTAAGCATCCGTTGTATCATTTGATCTATCCATAACTGGTAAATTTTTACCAGACACTACTTTAACTTTAACTTTTCCTGGCATTTTGATTAATATTAATTTATAAAACACTTCACTAAAATCAAACAAACAATAGAGAGTAAATAGTAGAGAGTAATAAGTTAAATTTAATTAATTTTGATGAGTTTTGTTTGTGTTAAGAGAGGAGGAGGTTGTCAGAATGTTGGTGATCCTTCTAAATCATCAATTTCCATATCAATTCCATCATCATCGTCATCATCATCATGACTCTCATTACTATCCTCGTCTTCAAGTTCTTCTTCTTCTTCTTCTTCCTCTTCTTCTCCAGAATATGTCTAAAATAATTATTTAATTTAATATAATTTATTATATTATTTATTATAATAAATAAAATCCATGTTACAATTGGTTTAATTTCAGCTGATGATTTTCCAATAGGACAAAGTTCTCGATATTTATTCTCAACCCTATCAAGCTAAAATATAAAATAAAATAATCTTTAGATAAAATATAGACGACTGTCTCATTAATTCATTTGGATAAATAATTATTATTATGAATCACGTACACATAAATAAATTATGTAAATTAAATTCCATGATTATAATATTATATATTATGAATAATATATTTTAAAAAAATAAAAATATTATATTACCTCTGTATAAGTTGTTTGTTCTAAATGATATATTTCTTTTTCTTCTTCTGTTGGATCAAAACTAATAAAAATAGATAATGGTAATGGTAGTGTTACAGCTGTACTTAGAATAGGTCTTCCTATTGTTATGGGTCTATAACTCATTTTTAATCTACTTTTGTATATAAATTAAAATCATTACTACTTTAAATAAATTAATCAGTCATAAATTTAGTCAATTAAAATAAATACTTTATATTTTCAATAATACTTTTACACACACAAATTAAATTTTTTTTTATATTTTAAAATAAAGAAAGATGAATAGCGGTAAACAATAATAAACTACGCATCGGATTACAACCAACCAACCACCATATCACTCAAAAGTAACAGTAGAGCGCAACGCAGTATTTTACAATCAGAATATAATAAATATAAACCCAATACCTTTTATTTTGTTTCATACTCACTCAATACAACTTTTATAAAAATTCCGCTAAATTTTAAATTTATTTTTAAATTATATTTTTTAAAAAGTAGGGGAAAAAAACAGAATTTTATTATCCAAGCGGTAAATATTTTATATTAGGATTCTCGTAAAAAAATAAAAGATAATAAGTAGTTGTAGGTTTGGTTTTTATTAATACACACCCTTTATTTAATTTATCAACAAAAAACATTAAATTTTAAATTTAAAAATTAGTCTTCCTCCTTCCTTACAAAATTAACTTATTCTTATTCTTTTTTTTGGGGAAATGTGTTGTAAAATTCCATTAAAAAATTAAATCAAAGTCTCAGGTATTGTTTAAAGAGAGGTAAGTAAATAGGAATTTGGATTAAATTTAATTTTAATATTATCATGTTATTCTCTTCACTACAGTACAGTACAGTTCCAGATTACATTTCAAATTTCATTATTATTAATTGGATAGAATTAAGAAATTAAGATGGATAAAAAAGGTTCCCAAAGGTATGTACAAATTAAAAAAGTTTATAAAATTATTTCAATAATTAATAATTGTAATTTGCCCTAGAAGACAAAAACGTCAATCCAAGGCTATAGAAGAAAATTTTTGGGACTGTAGTGTATGTACATTCAGAAATACTGCAGAAGCATTTAAATGTGCGATGTGTGATGTTAGAAAAGGAACTTCTACAAGGTAAATCAAATACTAATTTTTACATATAAAAGAAAATTATAGTAAATCTTTTATTTTAGGAAACCTCGATTGAATCCACAATTAGTTGCACAACAAGCTGCTCAACATCTAACAGTAACTTCTTCTACTATAACAAAACCACAAACACAAAAACGTGAAGAAAGCAAAGAACGAAAAACACCACAAGCTACATTAACACCCACTGAAGAAAAACATCCTAAAAAGAAAATTAGAAACATGTAATTAAATTTATCTATTTAAATAATTTAAAAAATAATTAAATTAATTGTTTTTTTAGACGTCCGAGACTTATGAATGTAGATAGAACATCATTTAATCGTCAATCAGTTACTGTAAATAATGTTACAGTTGTAATAACTGAATTTTATCCAAAACCTACTCCAAATACTTCATCATCACCAAATCCAATCCAATCAAATGAAAAATCAACCCATATTACAAATAATTCAGAAATTAATACAACTGGGGAACATATACAACATAATACAACATTACCAACATAAAACCATTTTAATAATTAAACTAAAAAAACTAGCTTTACTTTACACACATCAAATCCTCAATTCAATTATAATAATATACAATTGTAAAAAGAGGTAAAAACTATTAACTTAAAATTACGTTTACAACAACACCTCATTTAATTTATTTAATTAATTATTTTAAAAAAACAAAACCAAAATATTTAAATAATGTTTTCCTAATTTATTATTTTGTAGATTTTAGAATTAAGATTCTTATTATTCTAGGAATATTATTATTATTATTATTAATTATATAAATAAAAATCATTTTAATATTTTATATCTTAAATTCTATTCATTATTTTTTATTTGTGTATTTCATTATCACAAATTCCAAAATTAATATTATTTTCAATTATTCTGTTATTGTGTTGAATATGATTATAGAATTTATGTTGTGTTGAATAAGGTGTTGATGAATTTACGATATGAGTATCACTTAAATAAATATTACAATCATTATAAAAATTAGAATTAAATGTTGGAACACAATCGTCTGGTGGTCCTTCCAATTCAAATATAATAAATGTATTAATATCAGGATAAGATTTTAAAAGAGGTGATGGTAAATATAATGTTTTTTGTGGTCCTACAATTGGCCAATATCGTCCCAAATTAAATCCATTTACCCAGATAACACCCTATTAATTAATATATATAATAATTATTAATAACTTAAAGTACAAAACATAATCATTACCTTTGTCCATCCATCAAATCGCACAAAAGTATCCAACAAAGTATCATTATTTGTAACGTTGATACTTAAACTTCCATAGTAAAATGTACTACTACCGTATTTATTTTTTGTATTCAGAGACAAATTTGTATCACTGTTTGATCTTCTCATTATTTTCCTTGCATATGATGTAAGAGTCTCAACGTTTAATTCACCCAATCGGTACATTTTCCAATTAAATAATTCTCTATTTCCAAGATATACTTTTGATCCTATTCCCTACAATATATAATATTGTAATAATATAAAATATAATAGAAATAATTTCTTACTTTACTTTCACCAATTTCACTACCATAACAAATCCGTCCTTGATTTTCAACTAATAAAGATATTTTACCATTCTTTGGCACTGAAATTGGAATTGAAAATATCTTCTCACTTCTAGATAAAATACCTACAAATAACTAAAATATCATAAATAATTATTAAATGTATAAAATATTGTAATACAAAAATATTTTTAATTTACATCATCAACGTATACGTATCCACGATCTCTTAATTCTGGTGTAATTAATAAAACAGGATCAGAAGTTATATAATTAATAATTGTTTCGTAGAGTACAAATCCAGATCCAATTTTTAAATCTTCAAAAGATAGGGTATGATTACTAAATAACAAATACATCAAAATATAATTAATTTAGTTTTGTTAGTATAAGTTACGATGTAATTGGAACTGTTTCTAGTAAATTTAATAGATCCTTTTCCAATACGAATGAAAATGGTTTTAATTGAACTGAACCATAATTTCCCTTTGGACTTATTACAGGATTCTCTTTTGGTACATCCTTATACTAAAAATTACAACAAAACAAATAATACCAAAATTATATTATTTTATTATACTTACACTTCTAATCGTGCTTTTAATTTTGAAATATTTTTCAGTTGGATCACCAGCTTCATTTAACGGTGCATCATAATCATATGACGTTGGACATGCGTCAAAAATACTAAACAAAATATAATTTAATATATTTTGTATAAGATTGAAGTTAAGTTTATACCCATTATCTAAATTGGACCCTGCTTTGTAACCAAAGGAAGTTCCACCATAAAACATGTAGAAATTCACATTAGCTCCATATTCAAGCATATCATCAAGTGTAGAAACAACTGCATCCGATTTAATGACACTGTGTGGCCGTTGCCAATGATCTGTTTTAGTTTAATATAAATTACTAATATACTCTGTCGTATCCCAACATAATTTTACTATTCATCTTACCAAGCCAACCAGGATAAAATTCCGAGTTGACATACGGCCCATATCCAAATTGTCTCTGAATTACAAATGAATCCTGGACAGAAGCACCTTAATTTTAAGTAAGAACAAAATAAATAATAATAATTTTCTATTTAATATTTACTTACCAGGTCCAAAATCAACTGAAAACAAAACATAAAACATTAAAATATAAAAATAAAATATTATAATATAAAATTAACCTGTTGGATATACGTCTGGAATAGTTCCACATTTAAGATTGGTTACACCATTTCCGTCAGTTGTAAATAATAATACATTTTCTCCCAAATGTAGTCGAATCAAATCCCTTATAAACATTGTATAATTTTTATCACATCCAAAACTACCATATTCATTTTCAACCTTAAATAATATAATTATAATTATTATTTATATTTAAGTAATAATAATTACATATAAATAATAATAAACTTATTAACCTGAACCATTATAATGGGACCACCATTTTCATATAAATATGGTAATAATCGTGGAAGCAAATGATCAAACCATCGAGAAACATAGTAGTTGTATTCTATTAAAAATATATTAATTACCAATATAACATAATAGTTTTAGTATTACCTAAATCCGTAGTTCTTAGTTTAATATTTTGTTTTTGCCATAATAACCATGATGGTAATCCTCCCATGTCTCGTTCCGCATCAATAAATGGTCCAGGTCGTAATATAACTAACAAATCATTCTCCTGTGCTAAATCAAGGAATTTAAATAAATCAGCATTTCCTTCAAAATTATATTCTTGTCCAAGAGTTGGTTGATGAAGAGACCATTCAACATAACTAAATTATATTTGGATTATTATTTATTATTTTCATAATAACTATTAATCATATATTTTAATCATAATTTAATTACTACTTACGTTTGAACAGCATTGAGTCCAGCTAATTTAAATTTTTGTAAAATATCATCCCATCGTTGATGGACTGAACGAAAATAATGGAAAGAACCAGAAATATATTGAAATGGAACTCCATCTTTTATAAATTGATCTCCTTGTATTTTAAATGTACGATTTACATTATTACAAAATACAAATTCATTTTTAAAAATTAAATATAAAAACACAATAAAATATTTTAAAAACATTTTACAAATTCTTTTTAAGTTCAACACATTCTGAGTCGTAATGAAGATTTGAATATACTTATTATTCTTGAGTAGAGTTTAAGGACTTAAGTTATTAGAGTTCACAAGTGTTATATCTTATAATTTTACATTGCATTGGAGTTAATATTAATATCACATCCCACCCACTTTAGTCGTTAAATAATAATAAAGAATAATGATAAATGAAATGAATGTGAAGAAGAATAAGGGATGATGATTGAAATATTTGTTTACATTTATTTAATATTATGTCATATCATAAGTGGATATTAAATATCCTAATATTCTTAAAAACAATTCATTTTTTTAAAAATTAAACACAATTATTTACTTAAATTACATAAAAAATAATTAATTAAACATTATTATTATTATTAATATTATTCTTGATTAATTTTATTAGTGTTTTTAATTTTATTTGAAGAAAGAATTGATCCAAGAAGAAGTGATAATTCCATACTCTGTGTATAATTAAGTCTTGGATCACAATAAGACTCAAATTTAAGTGGAAGATGGGATTCTGTAATATTTTCACAACCACCAATACATTCTGTGACATAATCACCAGTACATTCAATATGAATTCCACCAAGTCTACTACCAAGTTTTGAATGGATTTCAATACATTTCTTAATTTCAGTTAAAATATCAACAAAATCCCTATACTTTAATCCATTCTCTGGACAAACTCTTGTATTTCCATGACATGGATCACATGACCAAACAACCTTGTATCCTGATGATTCAACAGCTTCAATATGTCTTGGTAAAAGTTCATCAACTTTAGATGCACCATAACGAGTAATAAGGGTAATCTTTCCAGGAGTTCGCTCTGGATTCTTACAAACGAGTTTTAAAAGCATAAGAAGCTCATCTGGTTCCATTGTGGGTCCAACCTAAGATTCATTTAATAAAATCATTTATTAGTATAACATAACCTTAACCTTCAATTCAATGAAATTACCTTGATTCCAATTGGATTTTCAATGTGACTGATATATTCAATATGCGCATGATCAAGTTGTCTCGTTCTGTCTCCAATCCAAATAAATGGTGCACTCAAATTATAATATTTTCCATCAACTTCTCGTGTCATTGCATCTTCATAGTCCAATAGCAATGCTTCATGTGAAATATGGACAGTAGTTTTTTCTTCATCATTTTGTTGAATTAAACGATGAATATGAGCATTGTCAATTAGACGTTTGAGTGTTTTTTCTTCTCCTTCTTTGTTTTTATTCTTAATAAAATCCATATTCCAAGAATTTGGAAAATTTGGAATATCTTCAAATCCATCTTTAAGAAGAGTCCGAATGTAATTAAGTGTTGCACTTGAATGAAAATATCCTTGAATGAGACGTCCAGGATTTTGACGACGTTCATTTACATCAAATCCATGAATATTGTCACCTCGGAATACTTTCCTTGGATCTTCAGTTTTTGGATTTGATGATCGGGGTTTACCATATTGACCAGCAATTCGAGCAATCACAACACAATTCTCTCCAGTCGTGTGTTTAATAGCACCAGCCATTTGAAGTAAAACACGAATTTTACTTTCAATCATCTCAGGACGACAATCAGCAAAACCTTAAAATAAATAATTTATTTAATTTAATCAATAATTGTTAATAATTCAGTTTAACTTACGTTCTGCACAGTCTCCACCTTGAATTACGAATCCTGTTCCATCCTTTGCAATACTTGCAAGTTCTTTACGTAAACGCATAACTTCATTTGGACTTACAAGTGGAGGTAATCCACGTACTAAAATTAACAATTAATTAATTATTATTAGTTTTAATAGAGAAAATTCTAATAATTAATATTAATATTTGTTACCTGTATCTGTTGCATTTTGAAGTTCAATTTTACAAGGCCAAAGTGGTTGTTGTTCAATTGGAAAATCTCTCCAAGATTGGAAAGCAAGACGACGCTTTTTAGTTGCTACTTCCTCAAAGCTACTCATTTTAAGAAATAAAAGTTAAAAGGAGACCCTTTTTTAAACAAAAGAATTTTTTAAAGTTGGGAATTGTGGTATTATTTATTTTTAGAACTTTTTAAAACTGTTTTATTCGACTGATGGTAATCCTTAAAGAAGTCAGTCTATTTATCCCAAAACTTCCCCACTCAAAGAAAAAATATAAACTCAGAGGCGTAATGAATATGGGACGCCAAATCAAACCAAAGAAAAACCACGCAAACAACACACACTACACAATCCTCTCATTCAGTTTACTATTAGCCTTTACTTAATGATCATCAACTTAATTCTAGTTAAATTATGATAAGCTTAATGTAATAAATACTAAATTAACGCATTTGTTTTAAATGAGGAATTGCAATTGATTGAAGAAATCCATTTTACTCATACATGATCTTGACACATTTATCCTAATCTAACCAATTTCTAAATTACCTTTACAAACTTTTAATTTTAAGTTTTAAATAAGTAAAATACTTGATTATTTGAAATGAAATAATATAATATTGAATATTTAAGTTTAAACTTTGCTTAGTTTTATTAAAAAGGATATGATTTTGTACGGCCCTGATTATTTCATGAAGTGGTTTCGTGTCCAGAAGTGATGCAAGTATCTGTACAAGTCCAAAGTGCAGGTCAACTTCTGTACAGAGAGTTAGGATTGTGAAACTGGTTAATCAGCTATTTTGGCCAAACCCAGATGCAAAGGACATCATTTTCCTTGAATCTGTACAGATTGCGTCAGCTCTTCACTTCTGTACACATTAAACCTTGGAATTTGTACAGAAGATGAGATTATTTCAACTTAATTTTCACGTGAACAGAACATGCTCTGCATCTTCATCTCATCTTATATAGAACACGGATGAGGAAAAACCACAATAAACAAAATTATGTATGAAAAAATTATAAGATTCGATTTTTGCAATCAAAGGATTTGTTGATTAAATTAATTTGCACAATATTCATAAAATTAAATCATTCATGAATAAATATATTCACTATAGAATATTTTCTTACATTTTTTATATAATCAAATAATGGTCTTTTTATTCAAAATTATGAGATTATTAATTAAATGACATCGACAACACTTGACTTAAATCTAACATTCCCTTCAAACCTTCCACAAGTTTTTGCCAATTGATTTCGCCAATGGTTCCTGAAATTTTGTAAAAAAATTTTAAATGCAGGATTAGTGGTTTAGTAAACGTTATTCATTTCCACAAAAAAATTACATTAGGCATGAGTATTTAATAAAAATTCATCCCTTTTTTAAAAAATTTTGAAAGTTATTATTTTAAATCTACAACAAAACAAAACATATTCGTAGTCACCATATTTTAATTAGTCAATAATCCCAACAAAAAATATTACAAATAAAAATTTAAATACTTTGTATGGGTATTTTTTCAAAATTTCTTGGAAATTTTCCTCGTCTAATTTCGATGAAAATGAGGTTGTTGACTAATTTTGGAGATGCTGATTACGAATCTCTCCTGTCTATTAACCGACGAAGTCGGTATATGCGATCTAAAAGTCCGTCTGTCCGTCCGTCCATCTGTCTGTCTGTGAACACGATAACTCGAGAACGAGTTAACGCATGCCAACGAAACTTGGTATATAACCATTTGAGGTCATAACTGAGGTCAAGTTCAAAAATGAGCAAAATCGGAGCAGTCCTTAAGGGACTTCTC
>JAQGCN010000288.1:0-27482 GCA_034699725.1 Friesea truncata
TTCACAACCATTGATTTCTATGCAACAGTCGTTCCCGAAAATGTTCATAAAATTATGAGGCCATTTTATGAAAAATTTCTACATAGTTTTATGCAAAGTCGGGAATTGAGCCTGTATAAGTTGTATAAAAATAATTTTATGTGTTTCTTCTGCAAATTTTATGGATGATTTGATTTTTGGAAATCTTCCAATGAATCTTTGTAGAAGAGGAAAACAAAAATGGAAATTAAAAGAAATAAAATTATAATCAATTTTAGTCGATGTTTCCGTAATCGTAATTCCCATCGTATTATACCAGAATTTGCAATATATAAATCACCTAACTAAAAATCAAACAGTAAGTTATATTTTTACCAAATAATAAGTTTAATTTTAACTTACAGCGTCTGGACTAAATGGAAATGATCCCAATCTTGCTTCTCTTTTTAATGGAGTTATTTCAATTATTTTACTTTGTTTCATTAGTACACCACTTACTTTTCCCATCTAATAAAAATCAAATAAACTTTTTCAAAATAAAAAATAATAAATTATGAATTTCTTTACGTGTATTTTCATTTTGTGTGGATGTGTAGTAGATTGAAACTGATTATTTTCAGGTATTTCTTCACATTCCGGTATTTTAAATCTCACAGATTTTTTCTTAACTGTAGAATTCGGTTTTGAAACAATGTTGTATATTTCTTCAATTTCATTGAAAGGATTAATTTCTTCTTCTACAATTGAATCACTGGATTCACTTGATGATTTTTTTCTACTTTTTTTTCTTGATCTAAGAACACTTGATCCTTCAAATCCAACAATTGAATTTTTATGCTTTATAAATTTAGCTGCTTGTAATCGAATTTCTTCTTCTAATTGTGAATCATCTTCTTCTGATGAAATTGAATCTGCCATGTTTATAATAATTTTAATAATCTTCCAATAATGAAGTTTAAGAAGATACTAAAATAAAAAACGCTTTGAGTTGTATTTGTACATGATGTTAAGGAAGAAGATGCAACAGCTGAAAATTAAAATAGAAGTTATAAAATTGTGCCAAGTGATATCTGTTTTATAATTTTTATTTAGCATGGAAGATCCAAATGAATCTCAGCCAAGAAATTATTCATTCAGTTTTTAAAAAGTTAAAAAAAACAAGAAGTTGCATTCAGACACAAAAGTTTATTTTTTCAGCACCAACATCTCTGAAATATAAACTCCGAAAGAAGCCAAATAGTACCTTCGCTTCATTACTAATAAATCATCACAATATTTCATTTGGCTAAAAAATTAAACATTTTATAAAGTGAAATTACAGGATTCATTTCATAGCGTCGTCATTGTGATAACTTTTTATTGTTTAGCGCTACCAGTTCAAACATTTCCAGGAAAACAGATGACAGAAAACTTAACCCTTTCTTTGTTTTGTTTGATTCCAAAGTCCATGATTTCTTATCGCACAACCACAACAAAACAAAGTTTAATTCTGTTGCTGACTTAATTTTTAGTTTGTGTCCCGCCTCCTTCAATTTAGTTAGTCATCATAATTACAAGCTCTTTAGAAATGAATTAATTTCCGACGGTAATCATTCACTTTCACACACAAGACACAACACGAACACACACAGGTCACAACAGGTGACTTTGAATTTTATGTTCTTGTCATTCACTTAATCATGCGTAATTTTGGTTTATCCATCGCTTTTTAATTGTTTTGAATCAAGTTGCGTTTTACGTTGCAGTGAAATAGTGAATGTGTGTAGAGACAATGGATAATTTAGTTTAAGGCTGTTTTAAAATCATGAGTTAAGTAACAAACAAAGAGGTATACGATACAAGAAAATGTGGGTAAAACCTGAAGAGATCCTGATGCCAGGTCCATTTTGGTAATCATTAAAATAATACATTTTGGTTAATACTTAAATATACAATTTACGGCAATTTTTAGGGTTACTGAGCAAGCGAATACTTATTTTGTACTCCAACAGAGGCATGGACATGGTAAAAATCAGAAGAAAACAGTAACTTCTATCCTAGTACGTACATTGGATACTGTCCTTGATACTAAACCACCTCCCTATAGAATACTTCATCAAACAACTAATTCAGAAGTTTATTTTCGTAATTTTACAATAAATTCAATATTTTATTATTTACATTAACATTTTGTATTTTTTACAGTTGTTGCATCTGCTCTGACTCAGAAGGAAATACTAGAAAATTGGGATTGGATAGAAAAGAACCTTATGAAAACACTATCGAATTTTGATAATGAGGATCAGGTTACGGAATTCGTCAAATGTAAAATTGAATCATTGGTTGCTGATTCAAATCCTCGTCCTGATTTATTGCAAGGTAATAAGTTATAAATTCATTGTGATTCGTATATAAATAAAGTATGATGTTTTTGTAATAATTTATTCAGATGGTGAAAGTGATGGATTCAGAGCAGCTACTTTTAAATTTAGGAAAATATTTCAAATTCCTGAACAGGAGAAACTTATTAATTTTTATTCCTGCAGGTAAATTAGTTATCTTATTTCATATAAACTTCTTTAAGTTTAATATCTTTTTCTAAATTAGCTACTGGAAAGGAAGTATTCCACGACAGGGTTGGTTGTACCTGAGTATGAATCATCTTGGATTTTATTCTTATCTAATTGGAAAAGAAACCAAAATTTTAATACGATGGACTGATGTTATTGTATTAGAGACAATTAATTCATTCCTTTTTCCTGATTCCATACAAATTAACACAAGGGAACAACAGGTAGGTATATTTTTGAATAATTTCATCATTTTTAAGTTAATTTAAATTTCACTTTTAGTATAATTTCTCAATGTTTACTAACAAATCGGACACTTTCAATCTTATGACACAACTTGCAAATTTAGCCATGAAACAGTATGGAAATTACATAAGTTGATTTTTCATTTCCTGATCTCTTATTTCAAATTAAATTTAATTTAAGGTTGATGGATGAAGAATATTTTAATGAAGATCCTGATTTATTATTTAAATTGAGTAAAAACGTACCAAAGAAACCAAGTCTGATGAAGAGAGACATGGACGCTAGGCAGGAATCGCATATATACAGGAATACATTTAGACTTCCAGCGAATGAAAAATTAGACGGGTGAGATTATCAATCTTTCTTAGTGTCACATTCATCAATTTTAATGAATGATTTATTAATTTAGACATATAAAGTGTGCTCTGTGGACACCTTATAGTAAACGCGAGGCTAAGGGTACACTTTTCATATCGGTGAATTACATCTGTTTCAAAAGCAAGGTATGATTTTATACAAACATATTACTATTATTTGACATAAATTTATGCCTTTAGGTCCCTCGTCTCGTTGAACTCGTAATACCACTTCGAGATGTTGTATCAACAGAAAAAGGAAGCAAAGATACAGAAAGCTACGCTGGTGATAAATCCATACTTATTACAATTAAACAGAAGAACACGTTTATCTTTACACAATTAGACGATAGAGATTTCTTAGCACAGAAATTATCTGAATTACTTTGGAGAACGGCAACACCGAAATTACTGTTTGTAGAACATAATCCTTTTCATTACACTTGATAATAATTTTATTCTATTTTTAGACTAGCTGATAATTGCAGTCTGAGTAGTTCTTCCAATAGTTTTATTCTACTCGATTCAGGAGGAGATGATGAACACCGGAAACGAAACCACAGTATGAAACAAATGTTGTTTATTCACTTGAGTTGAACTAGTAAGATTGCTTATTTTAGGTGAAACTTGTATTTTAAATACTGGACTTAATGAATTATTTCCACTTCCTGTACATGGATTAATCTTAGATCAGGAAAGTAAAAGAGAAGAAAATTGGATGAAACACTTTGAAGAATTTGGAAGAGGGATATCTATGTATCGAACGACTGAAACAACTCAGTTAATGTTGAGTGGGATACCAAATAAATTAAGATCAGAATTATGGTAAATGACAAGATTAATCAACTGTTCATTTCTCTGTGTTAAATATTAACTTCTTCACTTCTAAACAGGTTGCTTTTTTCTGGTGCTGGTAATGAATGCATTCTACATCCTGGCTATTATGCAGAACTTGTATCTGTCTCAATCGGTAAGAAAAATCAATCGAATGAAGAAATTGAGAGAGATTTACACAGAAGCTTACCTGAACATCAAGCATTCCATGATCCTATTGGATTATCTGCACTCAGGAGAGTACTTTCATCGTATGCTCAACGGAATACTAATATCGGATACTGCCAAGTATAAAATCCTCAGATTTTGCTTGCTATTATAAAACTGCTTCTTTTTTCATAGGCAATGAACATGGTAGGTTCTGTATTGCTCCTCTACTGCTCTGAAGAAGAATCCTTTTGGCTATTAGCTGGAATTTGTGAAAGACTGCTACCGGATTATTATAATAGAAAAGTAGTTGGAGCAATGGTGGATCAGGTAAATCTGAATATATTAACTTAAAAATGTTAAACATTTTATGCATTGTTTTCAGAATGTGTTGGATGAATTAATGGAAAAACATCTTCCAAAATTACACTCCCATTTAACTAAATTAAATATGATTGGAATGATTTGCCTTTCATGGTTCCTAACACTTTTTTTAAGGTAAGTTGTACAGAAATAAGTAAGTCTTACTAAGGAAATATTAACTTTTATACATGTATTTCCAGTGTAATGAGTTACGACTGCGCCGTATACATTCTTGATATATTTTTCTACGAAGGAGTAAAAGTAATCTTCCAGTTAGCTTTAACAATCCTCCAATTCAATGAAGAGACTCTACTTAAATGTAACGATGAAGGTGAAGCAATGGAAGCACTCAACAATTACCTAAGTGGAATATTTGTGATAAACAGTGAAGGGATTGATACCGGTGAAGATTCCTTGTTTCTTCCAATGGGAGTCCCAACAGGACCAAAGACAAAGTTAGGTCAACTTTCTCGAAAAGAATCCATATCAATATCAACGTTAATATTTGAATCTTATCGTTTATTCGATCCAATACTTCAAAATACAAATATTGATGCCCTACGTACTAAACATCGTCTTAAAGTCATTCAATTGTTGGAGGATACTGCGATGAGAAATACAGTACGATCAATCCCAATTAAATATAATAAATTCTCTCCAGAAGAAATTCAAGAACTTTTCCTCATTGTACGTGGGGATCATCTTTGGCAAATTGCATGTAGAAATAATCCAACGGAAGACAAAGACAATGGCAAAGGAGGAAATAATTCATCATCACAGTATCAACTATTGGATTTTCAACAGTTTAAATATGCTTTTATGACATTTTGTCCATGGGGTAGTAATCAGAATCCTAATCTTATTCATCTTATACAAAGATTATTTAGAGTAAGTATAAATTTTATAATATTCATTTTTTGATTTTTACATAAAAACTTTATCTTTTCAGTTATTTGATGATGATGGTGATGGATACATGAAATTTAGTGATTTAGTTCGTATACTTGGACTTACAGGGCAAGTTGAATCAACAGTTCGATTGAGGCTTTTTTACATACTACATCTTTCACCGTTGCTCAATACAAATCAATCACCGAGTAAGTTTTCATTTCTTAAATGATACCAACACGCATTCAATATGAAAATTATAAATTAATTGTAGGTGATGAACACCATGCTGAAGTTGGAACGGAAGCATCGGAATTTTTTAATCTTGAATCAGGAGTTGAAGCACTTGAAATCACATCCTCTGCTTCGTCTTCACGTCCGCAATCAACATCTCCAGCTCCAGGTGAATGTTTGTTATTATAAGGGGACATGATGTGAAATGTTATAAGCTTCTTCTTGTTAATCTGAAAAATTTTATTATAGATACACCTGAAAGTTGTCTTGAAGCTTGTGGACGTCTCCGTGATGCATTGGATAATCCCAACGATTCTCTTCAAACAATGGATCAATCCCATTTTATTTCCATGTGGAAATCTTTTTATGATATTTTTATTCAATTAAAAAATGAACAGGAAGCATATCATTCAATCGTACAAGTTGGAACACTTCTTATTAAATTAGCAGAACAATCTAAAAATTCAAATCATGTAAGTTTTATAAAATTACAAAAAAGATTTGTTATTTATAATAAGCATGAATATTTTAATTTTTTATAGTTGGAAAGTGATTCTGAAGATAATTGGTTAATAACATACGAACAATTTATTGCATCAATTTTAACTCAAGAATCAATCGTGAATTTTTTCGAAGTAAAATCCAATTTAATGGAATCTATTCAAAATTATAAGAAAAAAGGATTTATGAGATCAAGTTCTCTGTCATCGTCGCCTGATTAAAAATTACGTACCTTCCACCATGATGCGCCTTTCACAAGTAAACAATAAAATTCGAATATGCTTTTTTGTTTGAAAAAAAAATCTTATTAATTGAGATTATTACATTAATTTACTATAATTACATCATAAAAACCATGCAATTTTTAACTTTTGAGCAACGTCTCTCTTCTCAATTTATGTAATGTATAATTTTCAACTATTAATAATAATTTTATATAAAAAATTGACTAGAGAAATTAAAAATGGTAACAATAATTTTAAATAATTGGTTCATTAAGATGATAAATTAAATTGTCTAAAATCTTACTTATTAACTTAGTAGAAGTCATTGGCCTCTAGAGTTTTGCATTGTTTATTTAAAGTCGCGTACTTGCCATTGAAGGATCTGAAAGTTAAGAAAGACAATCAATCACTTAACTGGACAACAGAATTCAAGTTTTAATTACCCAGACTGGGCACCGCCTGCGAAGGAGTTACCCATGGGACCTGACGAGTGTGACCTAAAGAATATAAAAATACGAACATTAATAATGTTGTACATGTTTAAAAGTTAAAGTGAAAGTATGAAAAAAAAGCAGAGGTGACCACCAGGATACCAGAGATAGAAAGATAGACACAGAAAGTAATTCATTGAAATTAATTAATGGGTTGGGGTTTACAGTGTATGTGATTTGTGTCCATTTGTAATTGGTAATTGAAATAATTGGGAATGATGTTGGGGAGGAAATCCAAGGTTAATACTCTGTTCCTGTTGATTTCCTCTTGTATTATTTTTATTAGAGTAATTAATAGACCCAGTGCCTCGTTGTTGCCGGCCACCACCGCTTCCACCACCACCTCCACCACCACTTAAGAAAGATATCCCTTCTTCACCACGACCAATATGCTTTCTATAAATAACAAAACAAACATTCAACATCTATGCATCCCTTTTAGTTTCTTATACTCTTAAGCTTTGTTAGTAGTAACAACTTGATACAAGCCAGTAACAAGCTTCCGTTATATCAATATTACCTTTTTTGAATGTAAATCCAAGCATGTGAATCAAATCCAACTTGTATTGTGAACAGTATTGCAGTGCCAAGGGCTGAAAGAAGTAAGAATGTTATTCCCATCAATCCAACTCCACAGAGTGATTCTGATCCAGTTAATATTTCATTGTATGGAAGTGTACAAGTTGATGAAAGAAGTATCTTATTTGTTATATTATCCAGTGTGGAATAAGAATCAAACAGAGAGTAAAAAAGAGGTGTTAGCTGAAAAAAAAATAATATTAAGTTCTAATACTTGGATAATTTAGGATAAATTCTAACAGTAACTGGATCATATTTTTCCATTCCATCTTTCTTAAGTTGCCTTGTAATACTTCGAGTGGATTCAATAAGTAAATTTATATTTCCAATTTGTTCTGAAAGTGGATTTACGTGATTTTCATTACAATTAATGTAATAATGAAGTAATTCTTTTGGAAAGAGGGACCCATGACTATTTGATCCATGATTACTGCTTGTGGATACAGTAGGCCGATTTACAATTAATTCAGTAGTTAAGGAACGTAAAGGAGAGATACAAAAATCACCAGTTGCCTAAAATCCAATCAACACATTTGTTTGTTAATTTGTATTAATACGAAATGGCATTGTTGATATGTATAGAACTTACTACTGCGGAAACTAAATAAATGCTAACTAGGGTCCAGTTTGTTATCACGGCAAAGAGACCAAGGACTGAGAATCTAAAAAATATTATACGTAGATGTAATTTAATTTCCATCAATTCTTTTTAATATGTGTATTACGTGATGAATGAACATCTTGAATATTTGCAAATGGCGTAGAAGAGTAGAATATTGAATAGAATAAACAAAATGAGTAGAACAAGCGTTGCATTCCATCGAATCATCTCGAGGAGTTTTGTGTAATTTTTGTTATCAATTCTCACATTGAATAGTGAACTTAACTCGTTGACATGCCCCTCGATTAGTGAAATATTGGATCGAAGGTAATGAAGATTCACCTGCATTTCAGTATACACAGTACGATTTAACTAAAAACAAAAACAATAAATGCTCATTCCCTTCTACGGGTTAATTATAAATGCTTTATATTTCTTACTATTTCTTTTTCGAATTCCATGGCTAGTGCACGTACATTCGTTGGGATTTCCCCTCGGAGCATAAGTTCAGCCACACGCGTCTCTGCTTGTATATTCTGAAGGAATTTATTAATGTTTGTCATGGATTTAGTTATTGAAGTCATACTATTGTGAAGATCGTCATTTCCATATAAACCTAATGCTATTGTACAACTGAAAAATATAAAAGATATATCGTGAGTAATATGTAGTAAAAATGAAGTTTGATTGACTTACCAGCATAATATTGCTAAAGTAGCTAATATAAATTTGACACAGCATGCAGATGATGATGAAGGTGTATTATTTGTCCCTTTTCTCCTATCACAGCATCTTGTGAGTAGATAAATAAGTAATAAAAGTAACAATAAAATAAGAATAAGTGGTGGTATTGATCCAATAATGTTAAGACTTGTTAAATAAATATGATTAGATGTATCGAATGTTGAATTAATCTTGTGTAAACTTGTATTAAGATGTGGTAATCTGTGATAAAAGATTGCTAATCTTGTAGGTCGATAAACTTCCATTTTCAATCTCAAACAGAGTAATTTCCGGTACTTTTTTTTATCTTCAATTGATGACTTTTGTTGTTTTGTTTATTAAGAATTTCCTGTCTCCCACACTCACTTAACTTTACTGACTGACGAAGATCATGAATAAAAAGATGAACAACTCCCAAAAAATGACCCTCCTTCCTTCAACTTCTCCCTTCTTCGTCTCCTACAATATCGATCCAGATTCAACTCACGCAACTTCCTAATGAAACAAAGTACTCACTTTGAGATCATGACACTTCAACAACACGCATGAGTAAAACAAATAATAGGAGATGACAAATGACAAGTTGTGATTGGTCAATTCGACTGACCAATCTTAATAAACTTTCGGCTAGCTTAGCAAAAATCAAACTAAAACAATAATAAACGCCAACTTTATTTATGTTCAAAACAGGCCGGTCACCGCGGTCATTCCCCTTATTTATTTACAAACAACAACAAAAACGCCGACGCGTCTACGCACGCATTGTTGCTTAATTGAGTCAAAACACAACACAACTCAAACTCACTCAACTCAAGTCAACTAACTTAACTTAAAGAAAATCTTAGTTTGCGTTGCGTTGTTGTTTGTATTTGTTGAAATTTGAAGCGACTTGTCCTCGATCACTAATTTTCATTTGTTTTTTTTAAATTTATTTGACAATTTTCAATTGAATTCGTGGAGGTTTAAAAAACTGACACAATGGACGAGTTTCGTGATATGATTAGGAAAGTTGAAGGTAAAACCATATTGCTTACCATTAAATTATGATTGATTGATTGAAATATTACAGAGCTTGGTATCAACATCGAGGAAGCTGGATGCAGCGACGCACAAACGAAAGATCTTGCTTCAGATATACAGAAGGGGATAATAATATTTCAAACTGATGAGATGAGTGGTACTAACTAATTATAATAAAACATAATTTACTATTGATGAAATGTTAATTATTAATCTAAGAATATTTTCTTGTAAAGGCCCCAGTCAAAACTACCTTGGCTTTAAGCATACAAATGCTTGCACTGCAACTGTGAAAGTAGCCACGGGACTTATCGGACGAAAAGGTCTCTTCAACTTACATTTCTTCGTGGATGCTATAGTACGTTCATATATTAGAGTTTTATTTTAATTAGTTTAAATTAACGTTAATTATCCATAATTTTTACGTATTAGATGAATGAAGCAAGAGACTCGAACGGGGAATACAAAGTAGGAAAATTTATTAAAACAGTTTGTCCCCAATTGCTTGCTGCTTGTGCAAAACGTCCAACCCCAAGCCTACAACCATTAAAAGGAGCAATTGATTCGTCTGAAATTGCTTCTAAGAAAAAACCCCCAAAACCAAGGGTTTTGATTGGGAAGAAGAAGTTTGACCACGAGATGAAAAATGGTAAATATTAAACAATAATAAGAATGATTTTACATTTGATTAATTGCCTAAAACTGCTTTAAATCAGCTACACAGCATTCTGATCCTCGGATTGACAAGAAGAAAGAAAAACGTGGATTCGATACAAATAAATCCGACGTTATCTTCAAAAAATTACAGCAACACAAGAACGTTGGATTGTTTACTTTTGCTACTGAAGATGCAAAATCAGTACATCAAGTTCTCGAGAACGTTTCGCTTTTGGCCCAATTGACACGTGATGGAGACATCGCCTTGAATAGAGATACACAAGGTACAACATCAATTCATTTCATTTGAATTTCTTCTTCTAATTATTGCATTTTGCAGGTGGTCAGAACTTACGCAATCTTAAAGTTGGCCCTGTTACTACTCGAAAATGTAAAAAAGAAAAAGGAAGGCAACAACACATTGTGTCATTCACAGCGGCCCAAATCCGGGTAATGTTACATCAATTCTTACAACTCATGATTCATTGTCTTATTTTCTTAAAATCCTGTTAGGAATTCTTAGAAGCTCAGCAGCAGCAGTAGCAGGAGTAAAAACAAAATTCTGTAAACAAAAATCATGTCAAGAATCATACAGAATTTGGATATGAAGATCAATCAATCATGGTTAACTTTTGCTTGGTTTTTTGAATATAGTTGTTAACATTTTAGTTTTATTTATCCATTTTAGAAAAATGTAGAAGATATACTAATATTAGTATTAATAATAAATGTGAGTTTACTATTAGAAATACAGGAGCACGTGGACTAGTTAACTCTAAATGCTTGTTTTGTTTTAAAAAATAGTTGATACCTCACTATCACTTGTTTTTTTACTTAGTAAGTGCTTCGTGTTGAGTCATTTGCATCTCTTGGAATCTTTGTGAAATTCTGTGATTAGTTTTTAAGTATTTTTCTACACAGGCTGCTGAACATTTATCTTCTTTATCTCGAATAGATCTAGTAGTAAAATCCCAAATACAGGCACGAAAGCATATTTCAGAAACACGATTGTAATTTTGTAGGAAATCACGAAAAGTCTTCACTTGACTTGTATCCAATGCATCAACATCCACAGTAGTACTCATCTTATCTAAATATCAAACCAAAATAAATTGATTAATTGTTAATATTTCAATTTTAAAATATTAAGAATTTACTTTACAGATTAATTTGTTAATGTTTTGTTGATTGATAAAACGTGAAATATAAACAATTCAAAAATAATTTTTCCGCGTATACTTTAAAAAAGTTAAACTACATAAAACATCTTAGCGGTCATCAATATTTTAAGCGGTCTGCCAAAATTTTTAACAATTTACAAAAAAATATTCTAAATTGACCTGTGTTGTGGATTTTACTAGAAGCTATATTAATAAATAACACCTGCATTCGCCCTATATAAAAGAGATATCTAAAGACCCGCAGTCCAAAGTATTGAGCCACTATTGGTGGTGGGTCTACTGGTGGATATGATGATGGTACGGTAGGCGGGCCGCTGTGCAAAACTTTTTTTGGAAAAACTATACTATACAAGATTGTGTTTTACAAAGTACTTCAAGTACAAAGTGGGTTTCAACTCAAGTCACACATCTTATATTTTAAAGTACTTTTTTCTGAATAATTTGATACCAAAATTATAAATATCCTTCATGCCGTTTTCGAGAAATATTAGTTTTAGTTTTGATATTTCCAAAATAAATTTGATATTATATTTTCCAAAATACAAAAAATAAATATGTATAAGGATGAATATTATATATATACAAACTCTTCCGGTGTGCAGAGTCCAGTGACATTTCTTATATTTTTAAGTACTTTTTTCTGAATTATTTGATATCAAAATTTAAAATATTCCCAGTGTGGTTTTCGAGAAATATTAGTTTTAATATTGTCATCCATTACATTTTCCAAAATATAAGGGTGAGTATTATAAACAAACTGCTAAGGGGTTCGCAGTCAAGTGACCCGTCTTATATTTTTAAGCCTTCTTTACTAAATTATTTGACACCAGAATTATTGAAATCGACAGTGTAGTTTTTGAGAAATATTAGTTTTAATATTAATATCCATTATATTTTCAAAACATAAGCTTGAGTATTACATGCACACTTTTTCAATATACCAAGTCAAGTCACACATCTTATATTTTAAAGTACTTTATCCTGAATAATGTGATACCAAAAGTATTCATCTCCTACATGCGGGTTTTGAGAAGTATTAGTTTTAGTTTTGACATCCATTTTATTTTCGAAAATATAAGCATAAAGTTTTAGATATAAACTCTTTCGTTGTGCAGAGGTATAAAACTTTTTTATGGAAAATATAAGAATGGTTTTTTACATGCAAACTACAGTATTTCTGTGTTCCAAATCAAGTGACGATTTAAGTCCACGGCTCAAATTTCAGCGGACCCACCTACCTACCTTCATATCCACCACCCCAACCAATTTCAATTTGCAACCACGGGTCTTTAGATATCCCTTTTATGGCGAATGGAAGTGTTATACATAGCTACTATATTATTTACTAATAATCACTCACTACTTTTCAATTACTAACAGTTGAATTTAATATAAATGCTTGTTTTTCCATAATTTTTTTTAAAAGGTCGATTCTTTTAATTTCAAACCACTAACTTTTCAATGCCTTTGATTGGCTGCTTATTTTATGGTCTTTGACCACTATTTGAACGTATTTAATTTAAAAAAAATTGACAACATACAACAAACATCTCAGCTGATAAATTAGTTAGTTTAGAATTTAATGTTTAATTAATTAATTTATTGTGAAATATGTCTGCTGTTGGTAATTATTACTTTGCCATTGTTGGACACCATGACACACCTCTATTCGAAATGGAATTTTCACCAACTAATAAAGAACCAAGGGTAAGTTAAAATTAATGTCATTTTCCATCATTCATTTAATTAAAGCTAATATTTTTTTAGAAAGAAGATCACAGTTATTTAAGTCAATTTATAGCCCATGCATCCCTGGATTTAATCGATGAGCACATTTGGAAGAATACGAATATGTATCTTAAAATTATTGACAAGTTTAATGATTGGTTTGTATCAGCATTTGTAACTGGGTCACAAATACGATTTCTAATGCTCCACGATACCAAAAATGAGGATGGGATTAAAAGTTTTTTTTGGGAAATGTTTGAAATGTATATTAAGGTAAATTTACAATTTAATTTTGATAAATTGAAATCATAACTCTATTTTTTTTTTGTTTTAGTATTCGATGAATCCATTTTATAATCAAAATACTCGTATAATAAGTACAACATTTGAAAAAAAAGCATCATTATACGGTAGAAAGTATTTAGTAGGATAAATCAATTTATTTAACTCAGAAACAGAATTAAACAATACAAAAACAACAATCCTGCATCCATTATTTTTCCTTTATACGGTAGTAGAATTAGGTCTTTAAGATATAATAATTTTTTTAGAATAATAATATTGTATACTTTAAATCTAAATAATATATATGTACTATTTAGGAATGAGTCCAATTAGTTTAGAAAAAGGAGAAGGGATTAAGTCAAGTCAAATAATAATAATAATATATTTAATGGTAGGATGGTCGTTTTCTAGCAGCTGGAGTTGGGGCAGGTGTTGAAGGAGTTGCCGTTACAGCGACTTGTTTCTGAGTGGTGATAAAGCGATCACATGGACGAACGCGGACTCGGAGACGAGTAGACTTCAAGTTTTGAACAAGGAGATTCGGATTCGATTGACGAAGCTTCTTACGAGACTCACTCTTGCAAAATACTTCAGGAAGACCATCCCTATTTAAGAAGTTTGGTTAAAATTAGAATTCCAATCCATAATTCAATTTATGTCTCTTACCGTTCCTCAAGTTCAACCGAGAGATGTTGAAAGATCGTAATGACTTCAATTGGCGAAAGAATGAATTTGGGAACAACTTGAAGAGCAAATTCCTTGGGTGACATCAAAGTGAAACGGACAAGAGCCAAAGCATCGTTCAAAACAACACGTAGATTTTCAGCATTGTCTTTCATATCCTGACGCTCGCATTCATGTGTAGCCCAACTTAGGAATAAATAAACAAACAAGTTAAAGGCTTAAGTTTGATGTTTGAACTTACCGAAGCACAGCATTAAAGAAGTCCAATTCAGAGATATTGATCTCATCTTGATCCAAAAACTTGCAAAGATTGCTGTACGTGATGTTAAGAAAGTCATCAGTTTTTGCAACAGCCCAAAAGTTACTAAATTAAAACAGATTTTAAAAAACTTGTACTTTTGTACTTTAAAAAGTTTGTACACTCACTTCAGAAGAAAGTCAAAAGCAGCTTCTTCAAGTATTTTTTCCTGAAAGAGTTGTGCTGCCTGATAGAAAGTGATAGCATTCTTCTCAGTTAAATTCCGTTTAAGGAATTCGCCAGTTTTAGCCAAAAGTTCAGGAACATCAAATGCTCGAGCAGCTCTCATTACACCAATTGCATTCCACAAACTCACTTCAAATTTATTGGCGTAGATAAACTAAAAATCATAAAATAGTAAATTACTTGTAAAAGGATAAAAAAAGTTATGTTTACTGTCAACATGGCACGAAATGCGCTAGGTTCCTGATCTTGGAATTCGTAGACTTCATCAGTCCTTGTTTCATTCTCAGTCCCAGCTCCAAAGAAGAGTTCTTCAAAAACAGAAGAACAAATTGCAAGGATAGTTTTATGTCCAGTAATTTCTTCTTTGTCTTCTCCAACAAGAAATACAGCATCATGAAACAAACGACGATTTTGAAGAGCAAAGAACATTTTGTCAGCAGTGGTAGCGCAGTCGTTGCGCCAGAGAGGATTAAATGGTGGTGGGGATGGGGCTTTCGTTGGATCCACTTCCACTTCCATCCCACTCTCACCGTTAGCTCCATTAAGACCACTGTCACCATTAGCCAATCCTTCCACAGTACTTTTGCTACCAATAACCTAAATAATGATCGTATATTGTTTAAAAAAGTCAATTTACCAATTCATGCTAATGTAATCTTACTTGAGTAGCTTCATCATCCGACTCTCCTAATTCGACCATTTCCTTTGGTCCTCCTTCTTCTTCGGCATCCGACAGAACGACAGCTCCGGAATCATCAAGTTCAGACATGTTAAACACAGGATTGGACATTTCTAAACATCAAATTAAATAAAAAATACTAAAATGAAATAAAGTGAATTAACAAAATTTCGTCTTCGTTTTATGACAAACTTCTCAGTTAGCATTAATGACTTAAATCTGAAATACTTACGTCGAAATAATTCTCAAAATGAAACTGTCACGTCACAGTTCGACGTTAGATTAAAACGATTAAAAATTAACAAGAAACTTAAAATTGTAAAAATCAATGAAAAAGCACACCTTTCACTTTCGCCGTACAAACTCTTACTGAGCAAGAAAAAAATGCCGCAACAAACAAAAGATTAGGATAGGAATTGTTTAGAGTTTAGTGCCACAATCTTTTCGTTTTTGTAAAATATCATACCTCATAAAATCTCAATCATTGTCTAAAATTAGCAAATTTTGTTGTAAATTTGAGTTGCCAATTAAATTTATTTGACTAAAATCAAATTGGCAAAATATACAAAAATCCAAAAAATTTCATGTGTTTTATCAGTGATGCGCCAAACTCTTTCACTTTCCTTTTTATCCTGTAAGACGACGCGGACGACGCCAACTTTTAAATTTCGTGATGCCTTCTCCGTCTCAACTACAGTCATTTATAGTCCTCGGTGCCAATTTGGTCGGCTCAATAGCTAATGTCACATATTGTCACAGTGTGTCCAATTGACTATTATTGGACACACCCTGTTTTGGCATGATTGATTGTAAATAAATAAATGTTCTTTTTAATGTTAAATGATAATTAATTTAATGGAAATCGAGTTTCGTTGATAAAAAATTAAAGTCAAAATAAGAAAATAAATAATAAGTTTTTTAAAGAAGAATCAATGCTTAAGTTAATTTTAGCAATTAATTATAAACTGTTTCGTTTGGACTATTAATTAAATATTAAATCACAGAAATTGAGCTGGTTACTTCATTTTCCTTTACCAAAAAGAAAACTTTTCAATTTGGATTTCTTCTTCAACGATCCACGACTACCGCCTATTTCTGATGTTTCGCTTAAATCTGAAGTAGAAGCATTTACCGAAGAATCCATGTTATGAATCTTCGCTGACTCTATTATAGGAATAGGATGTGATGGTGGTTGAAATTCAAATACGATTGGACGAGGTGTTGGTTCAATCTGTGGATTAAAAACATCTCCAGAAGATATTTTAGGTTGTTGCGTATTCGTTGATGACACCGATTGTTGATGACAAGGTACTGCTGGTGTACCTTTCCTCTTTTTCTTCCTTTTATGCTTCGGAGGTTGAGATGAAGATCGTTTCCTTTGAATCTGATTCGTTGAGGTAGAATCTTGACTAGTTGACGACGTGTTGTTGTAGGAATTATTTGTAGATTTATTTCCACTTCTGAAGAAGAATGAACATGTTAACATAAGTTGAAAAATTGAGAGTAGAAACATTCCCGATCGTTGAGTTTCAACTTTGGTCAAAAGTTCACGAAGTGCGTCAATGTTCCGATTTAATTTTCTTATTTCGTATCTGAGATTCTGCTCAACTAGTGTTGATTTATAGAGTGATTCGTTTAATCCTTTTCGAAATCCTTCATGTGCTGAGTGTATATCTTCATTTTGTTTTTTAAAACGTTGACTCAATTCTTCCAAATATCCCGAACTTAGACTTTGGTTTCTTTCCAAAGCTTTAATTCTGTTACTCAGTCGAACGAATACAGATTCCTTCTGATTTGGACTATTTAAGGCCTCTTCATTGCCAAATCCATTCCCATTGGTTATTTCTGGAGACTGTTGTTGTTGTGGTATAACAGGCAAAGGGACTCCGTTTTCTTCCTTATCTTCCTTAACAAAAGGGACTTCAACAGCAGGAATTATACTTTCGTTTTTACCTGTAAAAATAATTCACAACTTAAGCCTAAGAACAACAATTTTTTATAAATTAATTTACCTCCATTCTGTATATGCTGTTGGTTTACTTCTTGTGTTACATTTTTTCGGCAACTTTTGATTGGTTCTTTGAAGTGACACAGTGCATTTATAAATTGCTGTCCACGAAGTGCTATAAAGAGTCCCTCAACAGAAGTTGGTCCTCCAATGCTGTAGTTGGCTAGTAAGGAGTGACATTGGTCCCATGACGAAGAAAAACCAATAGGTCCGATAACACGACTTGCCCATTCCACTGATTTAGTGTCACAGGACAAAAGCTCAATAATTGAATTCCTGTCTTCTGAATCCGGAATGCACTGACTTAGAGAATGACACGTGGGAATTTGGACACTGGATCCTTGGTTTGAGCTTAATGGGACGGGTGGTTCTAAATTAGAATAAAAACATTAATAAACCTGACAAGGGACAGTTTCAAAGCCTTACTTTTACTAACGAAAGCAACAGTAGCTTTCTTAACCATATCAAGCACAGTTCCAATGACTGAGTTTTGCACAGGTTTGTCACCATTCATTTCTTCCTCGAGTATTCCAGGTAGTGTATTGTCCATGTCTTCTTCATGTGTTGTTTCAGATTCAAGGACTTCATATCTAAAAATTCAAGTTAAAAATGTTAATCATCTGACACTTATTTTGATTGATTTAGACATCTTACTCGCTCCTTCCATACACTTTGATAAGTGACAAAGGACAGTAATGTTCATTTCCATGATGAGATTTAACGATAACTCTAAGATATTTTCCAAACGTTGAATTGTTAGTAGGTAGTGCAAATGAATGCATACTCCTAGAATCCGTCGCATAGTAAGGACCAATTATGATCCAGTCTCGTGTTGGATATCGATCGCTGACTCCAAGTTCAAATTCGTGGGGATTTGATGAAAAAAGTTCAAGATTTCCTATTGAAACTCGTTCTATTGTCAATGGCTCGCATAATTCTAAGATAAACCACACATTTGTTGTGCATCTGTAAAGTACATAAAACCAGAATAATTTTAAATTATAAACACAACTTGTTGCAACAAACCTGTTTAACATATACTCGTCATGACTTGATGAAATAACTCCATTTGCATTCTGTGCTTCTGGATTCCAATTTATAACTTTAGCTCCACAATCCGGGGATGCAAAATTCTTCCCTTCAAGCAGAGACGTCTTATTCTTTATACTGTTTATAATTGAATCTTTTCTTTGAGCCAATTGGAGTTTAGTCCATTCTGAAAATGAAGGAATCGAATCCTCAGACTTATTACTTGTTTCAGTTGATGTTTTATTTTCTTTATCATTTTTAACTTCATCTTCTCCCATTATAGTTTGCTCAATTTTGATTAGATTCGGTTTTGGTAGATCTTGACTGGATTCTTCATCTTCTTGGTTTGTTTGCTCTGCTTCTTCCATGGGAGGTACTCTAGATGAATCTGTCTCTACTGGATTGGTTTCTCCAACGTTTAAGTTGTGGTGGGTATCTGGGGAATGTTCTTGCTCTAAAGGAATATTTAGATCTGAAGTAGGAACATCTTCTTGCGAAGGAACTGAATTCACGTCCACAGTTTCCTGAATTTTTTCGTTTAGCTGAGAATTATCGTTCGTTAATGTTTCCTGTTCCTCGTTTCCATTCTGATTCCCAGGAGCAAATACCCTACAAAAGTAATTTTGTTAAAATTTTTCCCCATATAGAGCGATTAAATTGACTCACATCAGAAAAATAAAAATTATTCGGATTATATTCTCCATCCCGTCCAACGTCTTCAACGTTCTCTCTCTAATAATTAAAACTTAAATGACATGAATTGCGTCTAATCACCAATTTACCGTTGCAAATTAGCAAGTTGCGATGCGATGGACCGGAGCGGAGCTTATGCTTTTCTGTAGCTTTGTTGCAAAGTGAATGTCATTCAGGAAAAAGGCAACTCTTTCTCTTTGGATTGACGTTGTAATTTAATACTCCGAGGAACCTAAGAAAGAGAAAGGAGTTGTCAGAAAGTAAAGTAAATAAATGAATAATGACGTTTAAATAATTAAAAAGAAATCAATTTTTATCCGATAAACCGAACTGACTGATACAATTTTTGAAAACATATGATTATGTGTGCCGTCAAGCTGACGGTCAGCGGTTATAAAAATAGCAAAATTGGCGATGTTTAGCTAGCGGTCAGTATTTAAGGGAGGCTTTAGTTAATAAATTCCAAAAGTATGTATTGTAAACCAAACCAAGATAAGATATGAAATTTTTGGAAAAAGATAGAAAGTTATTTGAGATTGAGGTATTGTATATCAAAGAAGCAAAATCGATAAAATGAAAATCGATAATACGATGATAACATTCCACTCTGAAGAGCACTCTATACTGTATATAGTATTATTCAGTACTTTCATATTTTGGTTGAAATCTCAATATTCTATTATTGAATTTTATAAAAATGTCATTGGAATTTGTAAAAAGTCAAAAAGGAAAAGATCTTTTAGTTGTTAATGATGAATTTTACAGACAGAATTCATTTAAAGGGAATAAGATATACTGGTTATGCACTAAAGAAAGATCACATAAATGCAAGGCAAGATGCATCACTGAAGATGGTAAGTAATTAATGCATTACATTGTAGTAGTTATTGTATAAGGTAATATTTTTTAGGCAAATTTATAAGTACAGGAGGACAACACTCACATAATGCTATGAAGGCTGATGAAGCGGCTGTCTGTAAATTAATACAAAATATAAAAAACGAAGTTAAAAATACTGCTATACCACCAACACAAGTAATAGTCTTTAATGCATTTTAGCTTTTATCGATTTTAGATTTATCGATTTTCGTTTTATCGATTTTGGCTTTAAAAGTTTTTAAGCGTCTTTTGACTGCTTTCTTTTTCTCCGCCGAGCGCCAGCTTCACGCATTTTTAGACAAAAGTAAGATAAGTGTGGGAAAAATTTAAAATTTAAACTATTAAATTTTAAGATTTTTGATTTTTTTTTATTTTTGTTGTGAAAAAAAATTATTTCATTCAATTGAATTTGAAAAAGTTAAGAATGAAATGAAAAAATTAGAAGTAATTATTTGTTGTTGAGATTGTTTTCGGTAAGGTAATTATCAATTATTATGAAAAAGGTTTTTAGTTTGTAAGTTTTGATTATTTGTTTGTTCTTAGAGAATGGCTGCTACTGCTACTCATCCAATTCCAAACCGTAACTGTTGTCATTGTACCAAGCCAATACATTTGATTGGTTCAAAGTATTTATCTGAAACCCTTAACGTCGTATTACCGAATAAGCACGATGTCCCTAAACCTACTATTTTAGAAGCACTAGTACTCATATTTGGATTTAAACTACCAATATCCGAAATTGTTATGAACGGAAATTCAGGAGTTGAATATTTAAGTGATGGTTATTCTTTATCTTCTCTTTGTATTTGTCTTAACTGCGAGAGTGTCCTCAAAAACCTCTACAAATTATTTACACTCTTTACGGAATTATCCAATGGAAAAGAATCCTTCATCCTCAAGAATTCAATCATCAGTGGAAGAATCAAGCAAAATAAAGTCTTAGCTCCTGCTGCTCCATTAACCAAAGGCAAAAGTCCATTGACACTCAATAGTATTACAAAAGATTTAAGCTCAGAAGTTGTTGCTGAAGTATTTATTTCAAAATCAGTGTCAATATCAGCAGTTCCACTATTACAGTCTACACCAGGACCAGGAGCAATCCAAACTCAAACACTGCCTTCTACCACACTAACACCTTTGCCAAATCCACTGCCACCAGCAAAAATTTTCGAAGTTATAACAATTGATGAGGATGATACAGACGCTCAAACTTCAAATTCTCTTCCTATTAGTAAGTTTTTTTTTACTTATTTTTAATCCAATTCTAATATTTCATTTTTGTAACTTAGATACTAAATCTCTCGTCAACACACCTTCAAATGTAAGAAAAAGACCAGCTACTGCTACTGGAACTCATAATTTGCCAGATGCTAATAAACGCAGAACCGTACCTATACCACCTCCGATTTCGTTAAATGCAACCCCTCGACGAAATGGTGTTTCGACACCTCCCTTCAATGTCACCGTCACGCCTGTAAACGAAACGAGAACGAGGAGCCCTACCAATGCAAACATAGCCAACCGTTCACGGAAACCTCGACTGCCTTCGAACGTTCTTCCAAAACAAACAAGAACGACAGCAACAGCACTCGTCCTTCCATCTCGTCCTAATAGTGCAAGTGCTGGCAATCTTTCCAAAAAAGTATTATATTGTCAACAATGTAAACAAACGTTTACTTCAATTGCTCTTTTCCAAACTCATCTTCAATACCACAACTCCTCCGAATTCAGATGCGACTTTCCAGGTTGTATTAGCACTTTCTATGAACTGCGTAAGATTTCAAGGTATAAAAATTAGGCATGACAAAGCTAAGATATATTTCTGTTTATAGGTCAGTTAAATCGACACAAAACAATGTTTAACCATAAATGGTTAACCACAACTGTTAATACTCCTACTTCTTCTCGTCCTCGTCGTAGTTCTGGTTCTGGAGATGAAAGTAATTACTGGAAATCTGGAGTTGAAGTATTAAATGATCCAGAAGACATTATGAGAAAAGCAGTACAAGGTTCTTAATCCCGATTTACATTTTTTATATTTGTATTAAACAGGATAGTATAATCCGTTTAATTTTTCCTCGTGTTCCGCCCAGGTCATTCTTCTTACAAATAATCTCACTGGAATTTCCATTAACTTCGATACAGATCCCATCGATTCCCTGTAACAAATTAGTAAAATATATAATTTTATTACTAATAAATTAAATATCTTACCAGAGATACAGTGTACCCGGTAGGAGTAACAGTAAGAGATGGAGTATATCCTTCACTTGTTAATTTCTCGATTAAAGTATTTGAATCAAGAGTACCGAATGTATATTTTAGTGGGGGTGTCCTCAATGGATCGAATAAGTCCAATTGTGGCTAGAAAAAAGTTAAGATTGAAACTTGTTACTAAAAATAGAGTGTAAGTATAACTTATACCTTAGTAAGAGTATATTTGTTGTTCATATTCATAAGTGATGTAGTAATTGTAAGTGCGTGTGTATCCTTGTGTTTGAATGTTGGTTGAACAGCAGACCCCATTCTAGGTTCCATGAGTGTTTGTATACCTTTCCTCTTAATTTTAATTGAAGTGAATGAATTAGGAGTAATTGGTATTATAATATTTGGAGCTTCAATAACGAGATCACTTCGATTTGAATGAGGTGTAAGATATTCTTCATGAGTCAACAAGATCTTAGGACGAAGTTCCTTAATTAGTTTATTTGCTTGATAGAAATTGAGACTTGGATCAATTGGGCAGTAAATACATTTCATTGCAAGGGGTTGGTAAGGGATGAGACATTCAATCCATCCTAAGTCAGCATCTAAAAAAACAATATGATACAAGATTATTGAAGTTCTAATGAAAAATTAAGATGTGGTATATTACCTGTGAATATAATCGTATTATGAGGATTGGATCCCCAACATTCAATCACATGAACAATATCACCAAATCTTAAACTTGGATGACCACAGAAAACAATAGAAGGTTGCTTTAGATCGTTTATTTCATGAAGGGCTTTGAAATGTTTCAATCTGTTGGTTTTTACAAGTTCTGTATGTGGAAATGGATCTTCTGGAATGTATACTTTTCTCTGTTTTCCAATTGATAACCTAAAATATTTAAATTGAATTATTAGTTTGACATGTCATTATCCATAAAATTAAGATTACCATTCAGAGAGTATGTTGGAATAGGCAAGGGATGATTCTGATTGTGGAGCAATGAAATAAAAAGGAAATTGTTGAGATCTATTCGTAGAAAGATGAGCTCCAAGACATTCAAAGAGATCGTAAATAATTCCAGATGGATATGTTGGAAATATAACATTTCCTCCATTGTTTAATGTTGAAATTGCAGATAGACAAATCTCACCAAGTGATTGGTCTGGTACTGTTGTTGGAGCTCGATTTAATCCACTTAAAATGAATACATCAGAATCCTTCAGTCCATTCTGTTCCATTTGACTAATTTTATAAACAAAAGATAACAAATTATAAGTTACTTACACTTTATAACTTTGTTTACCTTGGATGTGTTGTAAGGGTTGAAGAATATGATATGTATGATATCTTTTTGTTTTCTGATCGTATAATCCAATTGCAACTTCCAAGAGAAAATCCTGAACTGAGTGCAGTCACCAATACCTTCCCGAATATATCCTGAAAATGATTATGCAAATATTAATTTTTAGGTATAACAATTGAGCTTACTGAACAAATTATTATTCTTACAGTGTGTTCGTTGTATCCTACTATTTGCACTTTGAGCAGAGCTTCAGATATACTTTTCTTATTGTAAACTTCCTTCAATTCTTTTTTAAAGCAATCGTTAGTCAATTTCACAGGAAAATTCAGATTTTGATTCAATTTTTTAAAAACTGAAGTAGATATTGAAGAATTTCCAACTTTTGACTTTGGAACATTCTGTACAAATTCTACAAGTTCTTCCATAAAGAATCGACCTATTGTTAAAGTGGGTTCCGTTGCATAAACTCTCCCTCTAAAATTAGGATCGTCTGTAAAGAATGGTAGTGCAAGTATTGATGCTGAATTTGATATTAGTATTACATCAATATCAGAAATATCAAATGAAGTTTCAGTTGGTAGACCAAAGAGTGGATTTGAATTTACAAACACAAAACCATTTAATTCACTCAATTCCTAAATCAAACATTAAATTAAGGAATACCTTCAAAGCTAACTTAAAACTTGTAATTTAGTTAAACAACTTACCTCTTCATTTTGATTGTTGTAATTCTGATACTGTGGAACGTTATGAAATTTTGAATTCCCAGCAAGTGGAAGTGGAAGAAAATTAAGGATAGGAGATAAATCAAGTGACGAATCCAACATAATTGTTAATCCACGCCATCTTAATATACCACAAGGCCGAGATGCAGTTCCTAAATTATACTAACAAAAAAACAATGATTTAATTTCATTGGCAAATTAAAAAAGAATAACAATACTATTAAATTATAGTATAAACTTACAAACTTCATTATGAAGAAATCTATCGAATTTCTTTTAGTTTAATTAATCAAAATCACTTCTTTAAACTTATAAAACAGAAACAAAAATTATTATTTGTTATTATTCGATCAAAAATATACAAAATCACAAAAAAAAATTGCTTCTAAAATTCGCGGAATCCCAACAAAAAAAAACGTAGCGTAGCGCTACGCTAGGAGAATGTGATTTGTTGAAAAATATTAAAATTATTATGAAAAAAGTATTGATTGTCAATACTAAAATTATATGTTGGATTTATTTATTAATTCATCAAAATTATTCAGAAATGATGTCTGAAATATATATATATATGAGATATATGAGAGCTGTCACTTTATAAAAAATAATCAATATTAATATCATCGTATAATAGAGAATGTGACAAGCACACAACAATTAACTGTTTAAAGTTATATAAAACATAATTTCTTTGTAAACATGATTGTTACAATAAAAAATAATTAATCATTCTAAGAAGAACTAAAAAGGTATAACTACGCTATGAAATAGCATGAGAAGATTAATTCATTTGATATACTTCATGCAACTATTAAAGTTTCCATCCACGTGAAGAATTGGATCCCATTCTTTTATTTCCCATTCGTCAACTCGCGGATCATAAAATTCCATAGATGCTGCGTTTCCATCGTTGCCTCCAATAGCATAGATGATATTATCAATTACTATGATACCTATAAGAGTCAATGTAACAATATTTTCCTTTTAAATGTAATAAACAACATTACCTGGATCCACTCTGGGTTCAATCAATGCTGAAACTCTTTCCCACGTATCCAGCTCACTATTGTACAATTCAACATTGTCCATGGGATTAGTTGCTGCATTTTCTCCTCCTATCGCATAGAAACCATTGCCAATTGCAGCTAAACTTAATCTCCCACGCCCCGTCGGCATTTCGGCAACATTTGACCAATATGGACGAGATTCTTCTAAATTGAACATTTCTGCACTTTTTAAAACAGTTCTACCCATCCCTCCAGCCTAATATACATGAATATAATTACAAATACACATAAACTTAATTCCACAAATAAACTTACGACATAAATTTTATTCTTGATAGCAACAGTTCCATGAGCACCGCGTGGAGTATTAATATAATCTGTCATACGTCTCCAACTCGGTTTTTTGGCATTCCACTTCAACGTTTCGCAACAATTTAGAGCACTGTTTTTGAAACAACCTCCAGTCTGAAAGTATTTTTCATAAATTATAGGCAGCTTATTCATTACCACTAGCAATTATTGTAAAAAACTGTCTTACCACGTAAATTGTGTCGTTAACTACGCAAGCACTGAATTCCTTACGTGCCTCTAACATTGACGGACCACGTTTTCGAAATCGGTCGAAATCTTTTAGTCCAAAAATTTCCACAATTGTCGATCCTGGTGACAAATCTGAAAACTCCGGTTTATACTTCATTTCTGACCCACCCATATCGTATAGATTGTCTCCGGCAATAATTCTGCACGAAAATTTCCTCGGAAACTCGATTTTGTACAAATTTTCTTTTTTCTTGTCCTAAAAAAGTCAAACCGTTTTTTAAAAAGAAATATAATATAAGTTTAAAAAACATTTAACATACATTCCAATCATAACTATACATGAAGTGAGATTTGCCTTCTTGGTGAGAGTAAAGAAGGCAAGTTGACGGCGATGAATCAATTAGTCCTTCACTAGTTCTGGTTCGTTTAGCAGGACTCGGATATGATGAAGATGAACCTTCATTGGATTTTGGACGTCTATTCTTAGATTTTACTGGACTTCTACTACTACTACCACGAAAACAATTTTCATTTTGTTCAAGATCTGTACTCCTGTTGTCGCTTTCGCTGTCATCATGTTCAGATTGAGATTCCTCGGATGAAGTCGATTTTCTAGTCATGTCCTCGTCAGTCTCACAATATGTGCTTCTTCCTTGGCTGGATTTTCTTGATGCGATTCTGTTACCTGTGAATGGTGAAACTGAATTATTTTCAAAGTTTTTCGCTTTTAAATACATTACCTGAATTATTGCTTCTTTGAGTAGAAGATTGTCGTTGAACACTTGATGTATTTTCAGTTCGAGCACCCGATTTACGTTGCAATACTCTCATGTATTGTTTTAAGTAATTAACATTTTGAGACAAAAGTGGTTCGTCTTCAAATTCTCTTGCAAGCAAATCCTTATCCTGATCAAAAACCATATTGAAATCCACCGATTCAAGCAATTCATCTAATTTTACTGCTCGTGCTGTTCGATTAGCCCGAATCCACCTTAATATTATGGAAAACTTCAAAGCTTCAAAATTATGCTGTTGGTTTGTGATACTTTCAATATCAATATCAGCAATCTGTAAAAAACGAATAAAACCAAAATGGACAGATATGACAGATGAGAAGAAACTTAATAGTGGTATTTTGGTTTTAAAATGTCTTTAATTAATTACCGATTGTGAATCGACATCACGTAACTCATGATCTTGAGTATTGACAAGCTGGCTAATATCATTTTCTCGCTGAAACAACTTCTTCCAATAATTAATATTTCCTGTAGGCATTCTTCTAGGAGCAGCACCAGCGCCATTTCTTGTCTTTGATCTGCTCATTGCTGTTGACAGCGAATTAACTAAAAATTAAACAAAACTTTATTTAATAGACAGAAGCTCTGCTACTCTTTTTACCTTACTTTCAAAGTTTAGTTAACTGCTTAAAACGTTTTAAAACTGAAACTGACTTTCCAGACAGCAGTGGAAACTGAAAATATAAATATTATAGTCTTTAAAATAAAAATCACTTCGTCGACGAATTAAAAACCCGCACAAACACGTGGCGTGATGAACATGATAGAAAAAACAAAATGTATGTAAAGTTAGAATTCAATTCTCGGCTTTTTTTTTCCGCCGGGCTAAAAAAAAAGCCGAAAAACTCTGTTAT
>JAQGCN010000289.1:0-27419 GCA_034699725.1 Friesea truncata
ATTAATCATATTCATCAAGTTTAGTTTGGAAAAATATCTTTGTTTTCATTTCAACTATAACTAAAAATAACTTTCAACAATTTTCTTTCTTAAACAGAAGTTGAGAAGAAGTTTAAATAACAACAGCATGAGAATTTTAAAGTATTTCATAAAAATTTTGATAAGAACAAATCAAGCCTTGAGGGAAATTTACTCTATGTCTTCATGGTGGTGTCTTGTCAGTTACAGCTTAAACATTTTATATGTGTGAAGCGTAATATTTTATTTAATATAATGCAGCAAGATTGTAGATGAGAAAATATTTTTAGCCGCAAAGAACTTTCCTAGGAAAGGATTATGATTAAGTATATCCACGACCCATGTAAATGTTGTGTGTTAGTCTTGTATTATACTTCAAATAAAGATTAGAAATATTTTATGAGAAACTTATATTATATACATTGGGCTTAAATTCACAAATACGGGATTAAGATTTTTAAAATATTACAGAAATATTTCCAATTTCACTTTTAGTTTTCTCTTTTTCATACACAAAACAAGGATACTTACTTATGCTTCAAAGGATTTCTATTTATAAAACATTCCATCTAATAACTGAGAGTGAATATATTCCATCGAAAAGATTATTATTATTTCATTGAAATTTTATACATTTGATGATAATACAAGTATTCTCATCAACAACAAAAGAAGAAGAATATCTCTTTAAATTAAATTAAATACACATTATTAAGTTAAACAAAATCCAATCAAAATTTATTCGAAATGTAAACAAAAGGTCATACACGTTTCGGTTGAACTTTCATTTTAATGTACTAGTTATTATGCATTTATAACATTTCTATCAAATAAATTGTAGAATAACAACAGACAGTTAAAAACGAGACAAAATCTATAATATAATTTATTACTTTAAAAAATTAGAAGATCAAAGTAAAATATTTAATAATAAGACTGTTCATTAATGTAAAAGTGGTTGGTTGGTATATTTGGTCGTGTTTACATTTCGTATTCTATTCTCGTTTAGAATGAATGAGCATGAATGAAATTCTAGTATATAAAGGTGCTGATTGAGTCTTTTCTGTAGGAAGTACGTTGGATGCATTTCAAAGGACCTCTTTAACTCAACTTTTAGAAATGGCACGGGAAATCTAAAAGGTCGTTTCTTCATGTGGGGTGGTTTTATCATCATTCTTGTCTTCCTTATTACTACAACCACCCTTGGAGAATATACAACCTACCCTACTACCATTAATACATCGTATAATACTTCAATTCGACCAAATATTTCAACAGAACAAGATACATCAGTAGTTGTTGGATTCCCTGGAAAAAGTTTTATTATCCCTCTTTATACTCTTATATTCTTCTTATCTATTACTGGAAACTTTCTTGTCATAATTACAATAGCTACCAACAGACGGATGTTAACTGTCACAAATCTCTTTCTACTCAATCTTGTAAGCTTATTTTATATTCATTCTTTCTTAAACCAAAGCAACCATACCCAAAGAAAAAGTGTCCAAAGCAACTAAAACCAAATGGGACCAAAATTAGATTTTGAAACATCATCCTTTAATCTCCAGCTTTCATAAATTATGAGACGTTTTCATAAGAATTGTACCACACTGTTAAAAAGAGTGTGTTATTAGTTTGAAATTGAAACCATTTCGAACTTTCTTAACTTTTATGGAATCTTTTTTTTTCATTAAAAGTAATAAGTTCAAAAGTGAAAGAAAAGGAGTTATTGTCGTTTACATCCTGTGGATATAAAGAATTTGACGGAAAAGACGCACATTGTTTGAGTGTAATGAAGTAATTCCCTTGAAACTGTAAAATGAATCTACTTATCCTCATTTACTACCAACTACTACTGGTTGGTTCAAAAGTTCTAAAACCCCTAATCTTCTTTTTCTAGCCGGAAGTCAGTTCTTGTCTACAAAACTTTCTCCTTGATTAAAGGACAAAGAGAAAGTATATTGTGTCGATACACTTTCTTAAAACCAACACTTAAACTTAATCCAATTTAGTCTGTCTGTTACTTTTCTTAAATGTCACAATTTTTTATTTTTGTGCCAATTAAAGTTACCTTCAGAAATATACATTGAGAGATAAAAGGGGATTAAATAGAAATGAAAGAGAAAAAATTAAGTTTGGTTGGTGACTGTGTATAAAAGTTTCTTCTAATCTATATAAATGATTCTTATGAAACTTTTGTTCATTTCTGAATACAGTGAACAACAACAGCATTTTGTGCATTTCACGTAGTATTTAGGTATTTGAAATAACGTAATTTTGAATTGATTAAAAATGCAACATACGATTACAGTAGATTTTTTTCTTGGTTTAAAAAAATAAGAGTATCTCATTTCCTTTTTGTCTCCCGAAGGAATCAGTTTTTCAAGCGGATGCCATGAAGAACGTCCGGGTTGAATTTTGTCACTTTACTTTTGGTTGTAGGATAGAGAAAGAATGAGAGAAAGTTGAAAGAATTTTCCTTCGAAAGAACAAACGAATAAGCATAGCAAGGTTGATGAAACTGAGGAAGGAATTGAAGTCAAAGGGTTTACTTTCTCTCGTCTCATACACTTTTCGCTTTTTTCTTTCATTTTCTAATTTAACAAAGAAACATCAACTTATCCACTTAACACCTGCTTCTATTCTCACTCATAATCATCATTATGATATTTATTAAATTACATAACACTACACTTGTATACATATTTTATTTATTTTAAAATGAATCAAAATTGTTTTTTGTTTGCCACAAATAAGAAATCAATATTTGTAAATATTTTAATAGACGAAATAAAAAAAACCCTGTTGCTGGTGCTGGATTTTGTTTCTTTAAAAGTTAGACTTTATCCGTGCAAATTGTTGTGTAATAGTATAAAGTTGCTGAGATTCTTTTTTACATTTGTAAAATTTATGTTTAAAAGTAGGGTGTATGGGTATGGTAGTGTTAGTGAGTTGGATAGTTTAAGTGATAAATGTTATGGTTTTGGTATAATGGGGCTACTACGTATGGGACTGACTTTATAAGTTAATGGTTGATCTTATTCTTATCGTAATCTCTTGTGCAAAAAACCAAGAGACCCTTAAATCCCTTTTCATGTTCACTGAAGTCTGAATTTAAGAACACAATTTCTCACTCACAACGACCGACCGACCACCTTTTCTTCAGCTTTCTAACTTTCTTTGTTGATTTTTTCCCTTTTATTCTTTAGGCTATAGCTGATCTATTACTCGGAGTATTTTGTATGCCAGTCACACTTATTGGACAACTACTACAAAATTTTATATTTGGAAATCTCATGTGTAAAATTATACCATATTTTCAAGGTAAAACAAACAATTTAAATATTGTATTTTTTAATGCCTTGATTCTTAAGTTATAAAAAAATTACAACAGCGTGTGTGCATCTGTTACATTTTTATTTGAAAGTAAAAGTAAGTTACACAAGGGATAAAGAAATTATTTTTAGCATAACAAATCATAGAATTTTCTTCATATGCTTGAAGTATTTAACATGATTATTTACCTCCTGTTCTCAATTTATTAAACAGTGTGTAAAATTTTAGAAAGTGAAAGCACACCGAATAGTATCGCCAACTCTCATTTTGTTTTGTTTTATCATCTCTCTTCCGTGATGCTTTTGAACTATTTCCGTATTTTACTGTGCTATTACACGCCTTTTCATAAATACATATAAAAAATATAAAATATCTAATCTCAAGATCTAAGCTCTAGAGTTATGATTTATGTTGTTGGAAGTTCTCGTTTTAAATTACCCTTAAAATTCCATTAGTGTTGATTGAAAACCCTTTGCACGCTAATTCTGAATTAATTTCACTTCTTAGTTCTTATGCAAATCCCCCATACACATTCATAGCCTTTATTTTAAAAAGTAAAAGTTTTACATTAATAATTTTTATAAACAAAAGTTAAAAATAATAATTTAAAATAAATAAAATGTTCAAAGCTTAACAAATAAACACAAATTGGATACTTGACAGTATTGGCTGGCAGATTCGTAAAATGACTCTCGTAACTTTTGGTATTTTAAATTCTGTAAAGCAAACTCAACTCACCACCATTAAAGTTGTGTATTTTTTAATATTCTTTCTTTTTGTATCCAGCTGTCTCTGTTTCTGTTGGTGTATGGACACTCGTTGCAATTTCACTCGAACGTTACTTCGCAATTTGTAGACCCCTCCAATCAAGGAAATGGCAGACACGTTCTCATGCTTATAAAACAATTTTAACAATATGGTTACTCACATTATCTTGGAATATACCAATTACTGTAGTTTCACAACTTCAATCAATCAGAGACACAGGTAGGTAAACCACTTTCTTCCGTTTCATAAATTTTAAATTTATTGAAATAGAATTTGTTATTTAATAGAATTAATATTGGTATTCTTTTAGGTCGTTCAAAATGCCGTGAGGATTGGCCAAATGTTGAAACAGAGAAAATATTTAATCTTATACTTGACTTTCTTCTTTTATTCCTTCCACTCTGTATAATGATATTCTCCTATTCTCTCATCGTATCAAAACTCTGGAAAAGACTTCAAACGGAGATAATACAAACAAGATCCTTTCATTACCACAAAGGTAAATAAATCTCCTTATTAAAAACAATCTAAATGGATACTAGGAAATTTTACTAATGAGTTGGTTGGGTAAGAGTAAAGGGTTGTGGTTTAGTTTTAACAGTAGCATTAGATCCAATCAACCTCTCATGAGATTTATTTTAGTTAATTACAAAACCTGATATTCTAATTAACACATGGAATAAAAATCCCTTGAGACGAAAAAGGCTCTCCTTTTATCTTAGTTCAGAAGAAGAAAATTTAACGACACACGGACGTGATTAATTTTTTATAGGATTTTATACTACATCGTCAATTTTAAAAGTGTGAGTTTTATAATAGGAAAATCTCATGAGGTTTTAACTTTAACTTCTTTTTTGGAATTTCTGAGAAAATGCCAACAAACCCGAGCAAAACCGGATCCGCCTTCACATAATCTTATTCTTTCTCCCAAAAGTTTAACAAAGAAAGGCGAATAAGCTTTTTTATTTATGGCTTTTACACTTTCTACTCAACTTTCACTTTGCTCAATAATTATTGTATATTTTAAAAGGAGAAGGGTGCCCCTATCCTCCTCCAACTCAACCGATAGAATTATTATTGAAAAGAAAGTTTGGTTGTTATAATTTTATGCGAGACTGAGTAAAAAGTACACTTTGAGGCTTTGATCGTTATATTATTTGTTAATACAAAAATTGAAAAAAGTTTTACAAATTTTTTTATCTATACTTTTAATAATGTTTACAATGTCGTGTATCTTCTTCGATACACTTATTGGATTTCTGATTGGCAATTTTAGAGTGACTTAAATTTAACGCCTCGATGGGAATTAAGTGTCATTCAAGCCTGCTACTAGTAGTGTGTGGTCACAGTATACCATGTTACCGTACTAGTAAAAGGAATACTCTGTTTTTTCATTTGGACACTACATCAAAAAAGGGGATGACAGGAAGGTTTGTGTGTGACAGCGGGTGGGATGATTTACTTTCTAACAAATGACCTAAACAAAATATATGCTTCCAACTTTTGTTTTTGACTCTTTTAGTCTTCCTATGTTGTTACACGCTCACTTAGTTTTTTTAATGATTCTTTCATGTCGTAAAGGATTGACTTATAATTTGTACTAATACTATAGTTGGTGTAGTAAGTTAACAGAATAAAACATAAAGATAGAAAGATCTCTTAATTGACCAAAATATTATTATGTAAATGTAATGTAATGGGAACTATCTTTTATGTTAGATACATCATGCAATCTCCCATCTGAGAATTCCATAGAATTGAGTACTGGTAGTCATTTTTCTACAGCAAAGTACAACGTTACACAGCCAAAACAACACCGTGAGCCAAATTCAGAAGTACTGACACTCAACGGTGGAAAGGGAATCGTAGTTCGTTGGAAGAAAAAAGATATAAATTTTACTGAACCAAAAGGTCAATCACGTAATGTGAGATTAGAGAGAACAGGAGCAACGAGACAAAGACCAGGAGCTTCACAAGAGCTTCAAAATACACATCGGAATCACAAGCAGGCAATACGTTCATCATATACTGGGAAAAGTATTGAGTCCAAAAAGAAAGTAATACGTATGCTCTTTGTACTCGTTGCTGAGTTCTTTGTATGTTGGACACCCCTCCACTTAATGCATACTTGGTACTTATTCTCACCTGAAGAAGTTTACTCTGCTTTATCACCAGTTGGTGTATCACTTATTCAACTACTGGCATATGCTTCCTCATGTTCTAATCCAATCACGTACTGTTTTATGAACAGAAGATTTAGACAAGCATTTCTCAAATTATTACAAAAACTCAAATCAAAACCAAAACCAAGGACAGCCAATCAAAGACCTAATTCTGATCTTTCAGGAAATGATAGTCTTATATATGCTTTACAAGGATCTACTCTTAACAATAAGTCAGGTGGGTAACTATTACTACATATTTTTAAAATAAATATTAAAAAATACATACTTGGCATATGCCAACATTATTAAAAAGACATCACTTCTGCTTGACATTCTGAGAGATAGAATGCCTCTTTTCTTTTTTTGACTTAAGGAAAGGAAGAAAGGATGCTTTTAAAACTTCAGAAATTGAATCTAAGAACTCACAATAATGTTTGAATTGATCGACAGGAGCCAATAATAATAACGTTTTTCCTTTTTTCATTCTTCTAAGAAACTGTTCCGTTGTTGGATTAAAAAGAATTACAGAAGCAACGCTGAAGATAGGAATTTTTAAGAATAAGAGAAGGAGAGATGGGATAGGAAGGAAGGCCTTGTTTTGAGTGAAAATTGAAGACGAAGAAAGTTGGATTTGGGAAAGAAAAGAGAAACCTTATAAGAATGGATTTAACGCTTTCTCTTTATTCTATAAAATAAAACAAAACAACTAACTCACACGTGTATGTCTGTATTTATGCAACATGGAAAATAATCCTTTTGAAATTGCAAAGATAGGTCTTTAAGGTTCAGAAGAGATAAAATGATTGTCTCATTATAAGAAGTAATATGATATTCCATTGTTGGCAAGGTACAATGAAGCACGCTTATATTATTATATAAGCTCAGAGATCGCATGAAGGGAAACTAATGTTGGGAATTATTATTATTATGTTATTCAATATTTATATAAAAAATATTGAATTTTGGTTTTGTGTGTTATTAATTTTGAATTTGTTTCAGAAGTAGTGGTACTAGCAGTTGAGGATCGTGTTTAGCGATGGCTTAGGGGAATCAGCTCAATTAAAGAAGAGCGATTCCCAAATCTTCAAATCCCTCCGTATAAATTCCGAATCTTCAGATTCATCCCAAGACAAATCGTCATTTGGATCTCAGCAACAAAACAATGAAATTAAAGAAACTACATTTGTAAATACAACAACAACAGAAGTTGAAGATAAAAAAGAAGATGATCCATCTTATCTGTATCGGATATCATGGAGACAATCTGACAGAGCAAATCGTGAAGACAAAAATGAATCAGGATGTTTCTTTGTACGACGACATTCATCTCTATACTCATAAGAATAAAATTAATCGATAATTTAATCATTTTGTAATCTTGTTTACACTTAACTAATGTATCGAATTTCCAATTTTATTAATCTCAGCCAGCCATGTAATAAATAGTAGAGTAAAGAGTATGTTCTTCTAAGCTGTATCAAAAATTTACTCTACCTTTGGCTTAAATAATTTATCAAAATTTTAAAAGTTATTTATTTTATAAACATTAGAGAAATGTATGATCAGATCATGATTTATGTATGAATAACGAAATTTAAATTAATTATATATTTTATGATATCTATATTTCTGTTTTAATGAATTACTCGTTGAAAAATACTCCTCGTTGATAGTAACAAAACTCCTTTTTTCTGTTCACAAGAACATAAACGCAGAAAATAAAATCCATAATTTTGATTTATATCAGTTTGTTTATTTAAGAGTAAATATTGTTCAAAATATCGATTCCAAAAATCAAATTTAAACTGAAGTAAGTCATTCAACCATTAAAGTTAATTAAAGCGATTGAATAGTAAAGAAATTGAATGTTAGCTTTATATTATCCTTAGACAAACTTATGTTAGAAGGTATTACTATTCTTATATTTTATTAGCTTAAAGCTAATCCGTGCAAATTGACAAGGGAAACTTTGAATATATACGCTACCTGACTTACTTTGAACAAGAAGGATTTGGAAAAAAATTCCAAATGTTAACTTTGTTATTCGCTTAACTTTTCAAGAAGATCCCTTTGATCAAATTTTCTCAAATTGGATTCACAAAAACTGCGAGATGCTGGATCAATTTTCTTTCATATTGTGCACTACTGTCATCTTATATCTATGTCTCAAGGGAATATAGTTATGATATGCGGAAATTCTTCTTTGAAACCATTAATACTGTTATCATCTTTTAAAATTTTGAAAACTATTTATTTTCGATAAGTTTTAAATTTAAATATAATGAGAAACTATAATTGTTAATTACAACTTTTAACATGTGACAAGTTTTATAGTAATGCAAACACAAGTAAATGATCGAGTACGAATGATTGATAATCAATTAACTCCATTTTTACAAGAATCAAAAGCAAGTTTAATAAGTGAACAATTTGATAATTCAAAATCACAAAAACTTAAAAAAAAGGAAATTATCATCAACAATAAAAAAAATTATAATAAAGAATTCTACACTTAATCTCTAATTTATTTCAGTTTTATATAAAAAAGCATAATTAATTTAATAAATAAGTTTAAAAAATGTAGTTGTTAGACAGCTTTAATAACAATAGCTTGCTTTAGGTATTAAGTGGATTTATTTATCAAATAAACAAGGGTTTAAGCTAAAAAATCAAAACAAGTAGGTGCAGGTTCCTACCTCAGATTGAGAGAGTGGATAAAACTTCTTGTGTTGATGCGGATGAAGTTGCTGATGAAGTTGAATATGAATAAGATTGATCAGAAGAAGCTGAGGAAGATGATGTAGATACCGTGCTTTTTGTAGGAACCCCATTAAAAAGAAATGCTTCATCGTAAGCTTCTGCTGCAGTTGCTGATTGACTGTTTGAAGAAGCCGAGCTTTTATCATTAAGAATTGATGTTGATACTGATGCAATCGAGCCTTCTTCATCTGTGGCTACACTTAATCCACTACTTATTACGGCAGGGCTCAGATTTAAGCCAATGGATCCTCCTTGTTGTGTTGAATATTGCAAATTAGCCTCAGTTCCAGCACTTTGCATTTGCATAGCTTCAGCTTCAGATAATTTAACAGCATTCAATATACTTTCAGCATTTGAAGTACCCGAGTCATAAGCAGCAGATGAGGAAGATTCAATTGAATCAGTAATTTCCTTTGTATTTAAATTACTGATAACGGAAGATGTTGCAGAATTCAACGCACTTTGTACTTTCGATACTCCAGCATTATAAACATCGCTTACTCCAATATTATCAATTATATCTTGTACATTTATGCTTCCTCCACTCTGATATTCAGTTGCTTTAACTTCTCCGCCTGTTGAAGATCCTGAATTAGCTACATTACTTATACTTGACCCAACAGCATTTAAAATTCCATCAATTGTAGATCCCACTTCAGACTTGGTTGATGATAGAATTGATGAATCTTGATTTTTAGTAAACAGGGATGAAGATTTATGATCGTTCAACTCATTCATGGAGGACACGGTCTGTAAAACTGGTTGGTTGGGTTCCTGAAAATCAAAATTTTAAAATGCGCATTTCGTGAGAATTTCTCTTTAATTTTGTTTATTCTATTGAAAATAACTAATTACAATGGAACTATTAAAATTCATATATTTGTTTCTGATTTTCTTTTTGAATTATGGCTACACAACTTCAGAATGTAAGTTATTCGTTAATACTATTTTATTACTCGATTTGTCATTTTCATACTCTGTATTTAGTTATTCGAACACAGTGTGGTGATAACATTTGTGGACAAAATGCTGTATGTAAAAATATTTCAGCTGGTCTCTGTGTTTGTATGGAAGACCATTTAGGCTTACCCAATGAAAAATGTTTCAAAACATGTATAAATGAAACCAATTGCCTCGGTGAAGGTAACGAATGTTTGTATCATGATGCATATTTCTCACATTATAAAAAGACAAATTACTCTCTCTACAATTATCCATATTCTCATCATCACTGTCGCTACGACTGTGTCACGGATGAAGACTGTGGAAGGAATGCAGTATGCACAGTAATGATACATATAAGAACCATTATTATAGTTAAAAATTAATATACTTTTTCTTAAATGAAGGTAGCTGAGTCAAAGAAACAATGCAAATGTAAAATATCCTTCATTGGCTTACCATACCTTCAATGTTTTCCAGTGAAGAATAATTTAACTATTGGAAGGAGTAATTCAAATGAACTGGATTCAAAATATAGCAAATGTCCAATATTACCAAAATCTGAAGTAAGATAACATAAATTTTGAAAATGAAAATTGAATTACTAAAAGTTTATAATTGAAATATCAGGGTGTCAAAATATCCTGTTTGGATCGAGACGGAAGTGAACATAATTGTTCCAATGGTGGAAATTTTGGGACGTCTGCAATGTTTACTTGTGAAAAATATTTTAGGTCAAACAGTGCTAGACTTAAATTTGTAAGGCTAAAATGCGGATCAAATGGAAAATGGTCAAAATATAAAGCTTTTGAATGTTTACCAAGTCATTTCAAACCAAAAAAAGATACTATTATTGGAAATTTTGATTATCTGTATTAATAATATGAATTGAAGATAAAAAAATGATTTAAGAAAATAAATGATTTTTTAGTATTTAATGAAATGTTGGGGATATGAAATAACGACTTTAAAAAGAAATTTTTAAATGTATAGAAAGGTAGGCAGAGTTCATATGAAATCATTCATGTCATACTTTTATGTTTTTGATACGAAAGGAAAAAATGTAGCTTTTCTTATTTCAAAAACATCAAAATTCTTTACCCCTTGGATGGATTTATAATAAATTACCTGAATTTGCTGAATGCCTAAATCCGTTTGTGCTATTGTTGGTCCTGGTAGTATGCTTGGATTTTGTCCAATTAAAACATTTCCATTTGCATTTGAATTTAGTAGAGTGGAAGAAGAAAGAAAACCATTATTATTTCCAGTTTCAATCTGCGATTGAGTTTGACCATTCATTATCTGAGCTTTGTTAGCTTCAACACTTAACAACTTAAAACCAAAATCATCTTTAACAATGTTTGTAAGAAAATACGTTCAGTACGGAATACGGATAGATTAGTGTAGGCTTACCTCATCGTGTTTTACTGTCGTGTCTTGAACTTGTGGCGTTATTATTGGAACGATATAGGAATATGGATGTGGTACATTCAAATAAGGCGTTGTAATTGGAATACGCCAAGGGTGTGTTGGAATATTTAATTGAATATTTGGTGAATAAGGAGGCACGACAATAGTAGGAGCAAAAGGGGTAGGGGGGTTTAACTCTTCTGTAGGAGTTACTTTTTGAGCTGAATGTGCAATATTTGGAATTTGCAAATATGCAGATGGTGATATAAAAAATTGTTGATGTGGTAGTTTGGCAAAATAATTGATTGAAGGATTGCCATATGTATTGAAATTGTATCCATTTTGTTGCAGTATTCCGTACGTTTGACCGTAAGGTGTTGGTGCTTTAGGACGATAATACGGTAAAGAAAGTGATGGAGATATAGCAATATTTTGAACAGCAAACGGCATTGGACCTGGTACAATTTGAGGGTATATTGTACCAGATTCGTATGTCCCTTTATCTGTATAAATTTGAGGTTGCATTTGATTGGATGAAGTTGATTTAATACCGGTCATTGAAGTTTCAATTGATCCTGTTTCATCTAGTGGTACTGGAATTCCAATATATTTTTCTCCATTCACTTCAAAGAATGGTAATTCACGAAATTTTGCACCTCCTTCTACCATCTATTATAAAGAAATTATATTAAGAGATATTTTCATTCAAGATTTCCAATTTAGCAACTTACAATATTGAAATCCCAATTTGGTTGTTTTCTCCATCTTCTTCCGATCAAACTTCTTGATTTGATACCCCCAGAATTTACATTATCACTTCTTGATATTGTTGGCCTCTCAGTAAACTTGGAAATCAATTCTTTAAAGATTACAAAGAAAAAATATTTGATTTGTTGGATGCACACACATAAGATAAGGGTATGACAAACCTAGCGTAAAGTTCTGCCTGTTGATGTTCCTGTTTTGATCATCTATTGAAGCTAAAAAGATTTTTTTTTTATGATTCTTTTTAAACTGCATGCAATTAATTAATTCCTTACCAGCATTTATTGTTGATATCTTGAATAGGATTAATATATGTATTACTCCAAAAATAAAAAATTTAGGGTAATCCATTGGTGTAGTTTTTGATACCTTGAGTTCAAAGGAACAGTAAAATACAAACTGAATCTTTTGAAGCAAAAGGTTTCCGTAATTCAGGTATTTTATCCAAGTATCCCTCTTAAATCTAGTTCAAGGACAAGGGATCTTCCTTTTAAAGATCAATTTATTGCTGTAGGTAGTAAATCTTTTGAAGACTTTTTATTTCTTACAGTTTTGAGTTTATTTATCAATAATGCTATACCTAAAAACTATTTTTCTATCTTACTATTTCTATTTTATTATTCATTATCTATTTATTTTTATTTATTATCTATTTTATATATTATTCATAAACTATATAAAATTTAATAATATTGAATCTATCGAATGCAAATCTTTTAACAAGAAAGTCAAAAACTTTCTTTTAATTTCATTATTAAACTTTGAAAGTCCGATAAGATAAAAGTTTCATTTTACTTGCAAAGTTTTTAAAATATTTTTAGTTAATCATATGCATTTTAAGTTATATTGATTGTAATGTCATTGGAAAAGTTTGGTATAGAATTAATATTATGCTGTCAAAAGTAAAATTAAAAATTAATTAAAAGTCGCTAAATTTTTTAATTTTTAATGCATTAAGGAAATTGGGTATTGTGTTTAGCCAATTAAAAATGGAGAATTAAAAACCCAAATTCAAACGCTATCAGGTGAAAACCGAGAAAACTAAAACCGAGAATACAAAAACCGAGAAAACTAAAACCGAGAAAACTAAAACCGAGAATTCAAAAACCGAGAATATACTAAAACCGAGAATATACAAAATCAGAGAATCCGTAAATTTTTAATGGAATTCTGCTGAAAAAAATAGCCGAAGCGCAACAACCTCCAGTACGCAAGGTGGGATTGATGATTAAGCTTGTTAGGTGAGTCGCGCAACAATCTCCAGTGCATAAGGTGGGATTATCTGATTTTGTGTATATTCTCGGTTTTTGAATTCTCGGTTTTTGAATTCTCGGTTTTAGTTTTCTCGGTTTTTGTATTCTCGGTTTTAGTTTTCTCGGTTTTCACATGGAAGCATTCAAACCCATATTAATTAATTTAATACGTGGTTTATCTTATGTTTAGTAACAATACTTAAATTGTATTGTTCTTTCTTTTCCTAAAATCATCACCGGCATTTGTTATGCTTTCTTTCAGCTCGGCCTGGTTCACTAAATGATTTAGATTATTAGTAGCACCTTGATTTTTTGCACTATAACTAGGCAATTCCATCGGAACAGAGCTTGATCTCAATTTGATTTGAGTAGAAACTGTTTTCTTATTTTGTTGAATTTTTGCACTACTATTTACTTTTATATTAGACTCAGATGAAGTAATTTTTGAAATGATATGTTTTGGATAATTTGATGCAGAAAAGTTTCTATAGAATGAAAGTGAATCCCTGGAAACTGGAATAGAATTGAATTGATTCCGTATTAAGGATGATGACGACATAATAGATTGAAAATTTGGATTAAATGTTCCCCTTTTTTCTGATAGTATTATTGGTGTATTCTCCTTCTTCGTATACGTAATTGTACTCTTTTCAGACAAACAAGATGAAGTTTCACTTAAAGCATATTCATCAACTTCGGGATATGATAATTCATATTCTGAATCTGATCCGTTATCTTCTCTTATTGTTATTCTTATACCTGGAATCTTGAACTTTATAGGGTGTGTATGTGTGAATTGAAAACATTCACTTTTCACTTTTGGAAATTGACTCGAACTCCAATAAATGAATTCAAGAAAGTCTTCAAATGGGACATTTGGACTTTTACCCAATTCGCTCTTTCCTGTCATATTGACACGCAATTATGAATTTAGTATTCGAAATACTTAATTATTTAAGAATTTATTAGCCCAGCAACCAATGGCAATCTTTATAACAGTTTACTGTTTCGTTCGGTGTGTTTTGAGGAACTGAATTTAGGTGAATGAAGTCAAATATATGGCAGAACAAGACAAAATGACTATTAGTTAAATCACTTAATGGTTTTCCTATTTTCTCAATTCTTATTTGACTCTAATGGTTTTTATTGCGTGTGAAATGAAATGAATATTTGGTTTGAGTAATAACTGCTCGACACAATTTCCTTAAAAGCAAAAACACTGTAGGTGATTGACATTCTGAATGAATTTTATGATTACATTTCATTTTGCATGCCATGTTTTCTTTCCTAAAAAATTCGGTAGTTTAACATTTGTGCATTCAATCGTTATATCTGTAAATGGTTTGTATTGATTTACACAAGAAAAGATAATACAAATATTACGTTACGGAAGTAATTGATTAGCCAATTGAATTTAAGAGAAAGCCTCTGACAAATAATTATAACGAATATTTGTATTTAATAGAAATATTCCATTTGAAAAGATATATTGATGCTATAACCATTAAATAATAAAATACTTTTAATAATTTGTCATAAAGTCCAAATAAAAAAATAAAAACGTAAATTTTTTTTACTTTAACTAATTATCCGTAATAGAAATAAATTAAAAGTATCCAATAGAAACCCACAGGATCATAGCCTTTATTTAGTTCAAATTATTTTGAAGCTTTTTTTTTAAAAAAAAGTGACAAAACACTCGTTTCATATTAGATGCAGCTATATTATTTTCACTGTTTAAAATAAATGATTCCTCGTAGAATTAAAAGTTATTTCTTTCAAACGTGCTGTTCTGTTTTAGCATTTTAATTTGTGCTCTTGACGAAAAAATGAAAAAAAAATCTGACAATTTTTGTAAAAAAAAAATAAATTAACGAAAATGAATTAATGATTTCAGATCATTCAAAGATTGAAGGATTGAAAGATTCATGATAAGTTTTTCGCAAGTGTTAATATGTTGTAAACTTGCATAACATATTGCAATTATTGCTTTATTGCAGAAGTTAACATTACTATTCTCAAGGTTATCTGTTCCCCCTTAACAACTTTACCAATCCTCTTCTACAAAATTATTTCGCTTTTGTTGTAGAAAAGCGCATTACTTCAGATTGACACAACGGAGAAAAGCGAGAATGGTGTCATTCGAAAGCTTTGTGACCCGGGGAGTAATCATTTTGTGTAATACTAATCGAATTTAGAACGAATTAGAACTACTATAATGTTAAGATTGAGATTTATATTAATTTTGTTAAAAGCATGTTGTATTTAGGATTTAATTAATTAAAGTGAATTTTACGTGAAATGAAATGCCACGGGTTGAAAAGTTCGAAAATGTTATATCCGTAATTGTGTAAAAAAAATGAGGTGCTTTAATGTTTTCTTGCTTTACTGAAAACTAGGGTAACATATTATGGCATTTGTGAATTTAAGTTTTTATTCATTCTAATTAATGCTTTTTTGAATGGAAGATATAAATTTTTTTACTCTGCATCACTTATTACAAATATAAATTTTAGAAATTCAACAAACAAAAAGTATTGAAATGGAACTCCGCAACCTTTTCCTCGTGTCGTGTATTATATTTTATTCTATGTGAATAAATAAAGTAATCGTTTGCCAGAAGTGACATATTGATAATTCAAATTAACTTATCGTAAAATTATTTTCTGACAATTATTTAAAAAATTGCAGTCAGATCTTGTTTTGTAGAAGCTGGATTTTTGCAAACTTCAATTACCATCCTATTTGGATCAGTTGGTTCTGATGTTCGTGCTACCTCGTCAAGCGTACCTCCTTCCGGCAATTCTGAAGTCAATTGACTTAAGATCGCATTGCACATATCTTGTAGTGAAGCTCCACTTTTCAAATTATAATTTGATAGTATTCTTTCTTCTGCTCTTCCTATTTAGAAATATTTTCAGGTTAAAATTATATATTGTTTTTAATTTTATTCTTACCCGCATTGACAGCAGCTCTTTGATTTGCAATACAAACAATCAGTACAAAGAGAGCAACGAAAATTAATTTTGCCATTGTACACAAAGTCATAAATCACATATCTTGGTAAATGTGTATTTATAAGGCAAACTTAATTGAATTTAAACTCACAATTAGTACCAGTACCAAAATTTAATTTACTCGTGTTAATTAAAAGTCATGTTGAGTTAGTTTTGCGTTTCCAATAATTAATGTACATACTAATTTAAATTTAATTTAATTTTGTTAAGAGCATTATGTGGTATTTAGAATTTAAGCTAAAACGAATTTAAGTTTTCATCGAATAAAAAGACTATTTGAATAATTTGAAATTTTTGTTGCGTAAAATAAGATAATGCGACGCCTTACTAAATTCCTTTTCTCCAACTAACTGAAAAAGATTTAAATAACGCTTGAATGAAAGAAATAGAAAGATTTTGCTCTATACATCACTTTTCAAATTACTGATTTTATAAGCAAACTAAAAAAAAAGAAAATCCATAACAGTTTACTGTTACTCGTGTTAGCTCTTATTTCATGTAAAGAAATAAAGTCATTGTTTTCCAGAGCGATATTTTCAAAGATTTTACGTTCATACTGCTACTGCTACTGCTACGAAATCCTTTAAAAATGCAATAAGATTTGCAAAAGCGGTTTTTGGAAGAATCAACCATTTGACGATTGAAGTCTGCTGCTGTTATCATTCATCGCGTTGTTTTGTCTCGTCATTTCTTCAGTCAGAAGATCTTTGAACTTTTGACATATCTCTTCCTATAAAGCTCCAGGTTGCAATTCCAACCAAAGTAGTTAGCAAACTCTATTCTATTTATTCTACTCAAATAAACCATACAACAGTCAGTGTTTATGCAAACCGACGAATAGTTTTAAATGTGTATGATTTATACACATCTATACTTGTATTACTTTATTTCCGTTGTAATTTTTTATAACTTTAAACACGATACGTTATAACAATGCCTTTTTTGTTTTAGAGGTTGCTTCATCTTTTTTGAGGAGATTTTCACCAATTTTTAGGGTCGTTTCACTAATTTTCAGGGGATAGCTCAAAGAAAATATGTTTGAAAACTTTCTGTAAACAACTTCAGAATACAAACATTATTTCAAATAGGCAATCCTTTGTGTTTCTTGTTTGCACATATTTTCGGTACTTTATAAAAAAAAAGTATAAAAAGTATAAAGTATAAAAGTATAAGTAAGTATAGGATGTATACGCTTACAAGCATCCGTGATTTCGGTAAAAATGTTTTTGATGTTTTTATATTAAGGCTCTCTCCCCCTCCCCACCACTGGGTTTTCTCTCATTCACTCAAATGAAAAAAACAATACTACCATGTTTTAGTTAATTGCAATACCCGTCGTCAATTCTCGATGCATTTTAAAAGTTGACACAGATATCGATTCCAAATCGCTTTTTCTATAATTTTAAATCGGGTTTTTGTAAAATTCATAGTGTGTCAAAAGTTATTTAAATGTAAAGTTTAGCTGAAGTTCACCTTTGAATAACTGTAGCCCAGGAGAAAAGAAGAATAAGTGAAAGGGTACTAAGTTGCATCCGTAAATTTAACCAAATTGTAGAAGAAAAAACGAGAAACGCGAAAGACACAGAACCTACAAAATCAGTAGCCAATTGAAGCCACTGGCAAATTTTGAACTTTTGGGAATAATCTATTTCAAATTTATTCATTGAATGTTTTAGCGGTGATTGACACCAATAATGTGCATTATAAAATTTATTTGTAATGATTGCCTGTAGTGTTTTCATTTTAATAAAATAGAATTAAAACTTATTTTTATTTATTGGTAATAGAACTTTAAAGCGTCTTCTTATATACCTACTTGCTTTTGCTATTTGCCAAAAATAAAATAATGATTTCAGTTTAAACTAAATACAAGACATTACGAATTCATTAATAGATTGGTTTTAGTTTTCAGGGTCAGTAAATAATTATAACGTTCAAGTACTAAAACTTCTGAGTACACCAATAACTATTGATTGAATTTTACTGTAATTGAATATTTGAAAATGTATGTTAAACAGTATAACAATTGTAGCCGCTGTTCGGTTTCTTTTATCGTTCCTATCCTTAAAGCAACTTAGTAATTTACCACATGTGGAATATAATTCCGCAACAATCAAAAACTGTTCAACATATGCTCATGATTTTCATAATGAATTATTGAAGACTTTAGCTGATTCCTGAACAGTTGAAATTGATACTGGTACCTGGAATGGAAGTTTTATTTCTATGGATGAAATGCGTAAAGAGCAATTGAACGTTCTAATGTATTTTTCAATAACTGTTTCTAAATCTTCCACTGTCACAACATAGTTTTAATATAAAATCTAAAATTTGCAAATCATCAAATAAACTGAATTGGCAAGGGAAAATGGAACATAAATGAATAATGAAGTAGTAACATGTGCGTTAGTTTATAAAGCAATTATGATTTAAGGCTACGTACGTGCTCGTCATTATCATTGTAACAGCGATAACAAAAACACTGAAATAATTTAGCACAAATTATTTTTGTTGTAAACAAGTATTTTTGTATTGTAAATATATTTTGTTTGCCATAACTAAATCGTTACGAATCGGTAAATTATTTAGCTTCAAAATGATTCTAATTGTTATCAAGCAAGGATAAAACATTTATTTATAACAAATGACAATGTTAGCAGTAGTCTCAATAACTGTTTGTAGAATTCTTTTTGCATAAGCTGTATCAACAAAATATAGTTCACCAGCTGTTAATTTGCATGGCATTAATGACGTATAATTTTTCTTAAAGTATATACTATTTGGAGGATTATTTGTCCTTTTCTTAATCAGAGCTGCTTTCGATGATGTTCGAAGGGTAACGTTTGTCTCTTCAAATACTTTGGCTTCAGAGTTTACTGTTACATTTAAAACTACCAGTTGACACAGAGAAGCAGCAAACATAGCTTGTAAGAATATTGAGTTAAATTTGCTTAATACACATACAGCTAATCCAACTGACGACATTCCGACTAGTGTATAATGGATCATCATAAAAAAGTATCTGAATATCAAGTTATACATAGTTATTAAAATAATAATTTGCCTATACAGACGTATCATTTCAATGTTTTCAATTTTTTTCACAATATCCTTAACTGTTATAATAATGAAAGTTATAATTACAAAAAATGGAACTCCCATGCACATCCATTTAAGTGACATTGACGCACCTACAGCATTAGCAATCAACATCAATAAAATTGCTGCGAAATAAATATAAACTGGAGAAAGTTTAAATGTTAATTCATTCCAAATTTGAAAAACTGTGTACATTTCGTTCCAAAATAAAAATGGAAAGGTTATTACAAAACTGGGTACGATAAAGTTCATACTTCCACAGATAATTCGTAGAATTAGTTCACAATTTCTAGCTCTCCTAGTTTCCAAATTAATAATATCTAAAAATTGATATTAATTAGCAGTTGAAATGATTATAAATGTAACTGATTGTAAAACTTACCTTTTATATTTTCAAAAAAATCAGAACAAGTGTTGAGCAATCTGCAATATTCAGGTCCTTCTGGAATTACTTTCAAGTCAAATGCTAAGTTACATAAATAAAAAGTAGAAAAATAAATTGACATAAAGATTGAAACATATTCAAATTTAGTTGAACAGTAAAGCATAGTTGTAGCTACTGCAAACCAGAGCAATGAAGCAATTCCATCAAGTATATAACTGATCATCGTTAATCTTTTAAATATAACTGTAGTAACTGCACGATACATTAATTTATTCTGTTTAACCTCAACGAGAATTGGACATTGATAAAATCGTTGGCCACGGTTCAAATATTGAACCATATAAAAATTTGATATTTTGGAAAACATTGCTAGTTTTATTACAACTTTTATTTTAAGTTAAAATTTTGAAATGTAAAACCTGTCTTGACTACAATTTTCTCCTACTGCCGATTGTAAAGACAACAACTCACAAAAGCTACTGATAACATGTATGTGTGTTTAAGGTTGAATCAATATAATTTGCGTGATTTCTATTTTCTAACAAAAGGTAGAAATTATGTCAAGCCTTGCTTCATGGGGCTGATTGTCGGGACGCTTATATTGTATTTTATATAGTACAAGTATTGATCGAGCTGTTTCTAATAGCATTTTCGTGCAAACCGCTATGTGGCGTGGCGTAATTAATAAAATAAAAGCAAATTCAAACGTTAAAGAAAATTCATAAACATTTATCGTTTATTATTTAAAAGGAAAATTTCTTCTGTTGCGTTATTTGTAATTTTATCCTAAAGAAGCATTAATCTACAACAGTTAAACTGTAACCACGTTATAGTGGTACGTTAGTTTGTATGGTTTTAGAAAAAGTATGACCAATCATAATTTTGATGTATAAAATCCTGTTTTTTTTATTTTAAAACTTTTCAACATTATACGGTTTTTTGGAATTGTGAAAATGGCGTTTTAAATTTTTTTTTTTTAAATCTAGTTATAGCGTTAACCAATTACCAATCCAGAATAAGGTATAAAAAGTTATTCCAATTCGAAGTTTCTTAAAATATAATAGGAAATGCAATTTTTAAAAAAACTTATTTGATTAAAAAGTTCCGAGTGGGTGCTGTTACACAAAATTGGCAGTACTTTGAAGGATTATTATTTATTTAATATTTCCTGTTTCAGTAGAAATCATATGACTCATCCTCAGGAAATTAATTTTTGAATATGAAAACCTGAAAATAGTTAAAGAGGGAACGGATATTAAATTTTTAGTAATAAACTTTAGCTTATTAAATATAAATTCTTCTATTTTCCTTTCCTAATTTTCTGTTTTAAAAAGATTACAACTTTACATGTAGTTGTAGTAATGGATTTAAGTCATCTCCAAGAATTTTGTTTCATTTCGAATACATTGCAATTTGGTCCATTTGTTCTTAAACTACAAAAAGATCGTTGGAAAATGATTTTGAAAAAATGAAAAATGAACGCTGCATTCAATATATGCAGTGCACTTGTTGGTTTAATATTTAGTTTATCAATGGGATATGGTATTTACAACTATTTCAAATTTCCTGCTTGGGTTGCACTTCATCTTGTACAATTCATTGTAATATTATTTTGTATGTTTTCTCAGATAACGTTTTATAGTGAAGCTTGTGGAATATTAAAACTTTGTAACCAATCCTTTCCATGGGGAATTGGCTCAGGTAAACCTAATTATAACATTGCTGTGGTAATTTTATATAATATTGCATATATGTATTGTTAACTTCAATCGGGACGACTTTCAATCGTTGACACCATTCTGCAACTACAATGGTTTAAACATTAAGTTGTTTTATAACTCCTATCGTTTTCTACATTCATGTGTATTGCATTCACAACGGAATTCTCATCAGCGCGTTCCGCAGGAAATATACTTGGTGTGTCCATTGACCAAAAGGATTTAACGGTTTTATTACCAATATTTTTGTATGGATTTGGACTTCTCATACCACTTTATTCGGGTCTGTTTTCAATAATAATTGCTTTTATACTTTTTCACTACTTCCAATTAAACTTTAAATTAATAAGGTAAGATTTTAGTTTATATGTTTATGAAGTTTAAATTTATTAATTGATTTTCTTTTTAGTCCAACTGACAATACTGAATTTAAACTGAAAGATAGAAAATGTCAAATTCTGAATCGGCAATTACAGATCTTATGCTTAACTACAAATGATATTTTTAAGAATTGGTGTTGTGTTGGTTACTTTGATTATGTAATATCACTTATCACCTTGACATTGACTTTGGCCGCAACTTTTAGATATATGAATAAGTTTATGTGGGTTGTTGCCTTCACCATTGACGTGATGATATTTTTCGCAGGATTTATTATTATTAACTATGCACTTAAAGTTAAGTTTGCAAGTGAAACTTACATCGTAAGTTTTACTAAATCAAAATATTCATTACCAATGGTAGACAAATATTTTTATAAGTCTTGTAGACCAATTGAACTTAACATTGCCGGCTTATTCACAATATCTTCAAGAGATTTTTACTTACATACGTTTCTAAAAGTAGTTTTGGAAAGGGTAATTGACCTATTACTCACTTAGATAAAAAATACAGGAGCCTCGCCAGTAGTTGTTCAAATAAAAATTCACTTATCTCTCTGTTTCTAAAAATCCAAACGAAATCAGTACTATTGGTAGATTGGGTAAGCATTAATTTTATCAAGTCTTGTAGACCAATTGAACTTAACATTGCCGGCTTATTCACAATATCTTCAAGAGATTTTTACTTACATACATTTCTAAAAGTAGATTTGGAAAGGGTAATTGACCTATTACTCACTTAGATAAAAATTACAGGAGCCTCGCCAGTAGTTGTTCAAATAAAAATTCAGTTATCTCTCTGTTTCTAAAAATCCAAACGAAATCAGTACTATTGGTAGATTGGGTAAGCATTAATTTTATCCGATTGTAAATATGAATTCTGTACATATAAAAAACATGATTATTAATACTGAAAATATTCATAATACTGTTTTTGAACCGTTTCATGGATAACTGTACAATTTTCAATCAAATCAGTAAATACATACTTAGTTTCACTAAACCATATTTAAACGATATTTATTTATTTAAAATAGATAGAATGTATGCATGTTAACCTTCCCTGGAATGTATGTAATATGTATGTATGTTTTGTGGAGGGAAGAGGAAGTCTATTGATGAGACAACCTCTCCACGGCAACCAGGCCACTTAAGCGGGCCCATTTTGCACACTCCAAAAATAGATAGAATCTGTAAAGTTTGGATATTAGCTATTTCGGACAATTCGTAAAAAAAAATTTGTCTAAACTCTAACAATTATTTTTAAATTCGAACAAACGACTGGAATTGCTGAGTTACATGGAATAAAAAAGCCACCTTAATAAGAGCACAATGGTTTCAATATTCAAAGCTGAATTGTTAATTAGAATTGTCCGCACGTGGAAGAAATCTTAATCTAATCGAAGAGTTAAACAATTTATTTAACGTGTCCTTTTAATTTGTGCAAAACTCTGGTATTCATTCGTCAAGTATACGTGATATTTTTACTTTGTTATTTACTTTTTAACATAAAAACCAACTTTTTCGATTAAGTTTTTTCAGGAAAACATCCTGAATTAAATTATTTAAAAAAATTAAATGAAAATAATCTTTAAAGGTGAGGCCAGTCAGCTCAATGTGATGTGATCGCTACTCCTGACGAAATCTGATAACACACTTTGTTTAATTAGATATAAAATTAACATATAACGGTCTTAATTAAAAACAGGAGCGGATTAAACTTTTAAATATGTATATGTGATTGATCATTTGAAATACTAGGATTTCTTATGAGTTTTTAAGCAAACATTTAATTATGTGAAAGTCTGGGCTTTGTTTTGATACAATCTATAAAATTTCTTACGCAAAAATTGATTAGTGTTTTATTTACCAACAGTTTACTTCATGGTGGGCTGGAAAAAAGGCAAAAAGCAGCAAAAATGTTATCCAAGTTTACTGTACGAGGATGTAACGTAATTTTAAAGCTCACCATTTTTCTACATATAGTTCCATTTGAATACAAGAATAAAGTTGTGACTTTAACTAAGGATAAGAAGCGACTATTTGGTTTTTATATAGTCGTTGCAGCTGGATTGTTTCATACAACATTTTTAATTGGCCGACTCTTTCAATCAATATTTTTATTCAATTTTGAACCTCCCCAAATAATTTTACAATTCTTTTTTATTAGTTCATCAGCTTTAGTTTCTGCGTTGTTAACTAATACATGGATTGACGGTGAAGTTTATGCTGAACTTATAACTTTAATTCTTCACTTCGACGAGTCATACACCCGTACGTTTAAGATATTACACAAATGTTATTTAATAACTTTTTTGAGTTTTTAGATAAGTATCAAATATCAGAAAAAGTTAAGGATAAATCATCAATCATGTTGAAGTATTTTACTCTTGTTGCTTTTGCACAAGTCCCAGCTCAGTCTGTTCTGTACTTCCATGACTCAAAATGCCCGAATTATTTCTTTTCATTATTTCCTACAAACGAGTTTAAGCTTAAATTGTTTTTCGCCATTCCAGAAGCTTTAATACCAGCGATGCAATGGTCACAAGTGTCAGTTTTTATGATTTTCCCGTTTTGTCTCTTCTGTTTAACAGACTTTTGGACAAAGGAACTAATGTATGTCAACTAATTTAAAATATTCAAAAAAGAATTAACTGTTGCATTAATACATCTTTTAATTTAGACTTAAAGATAAACTTTACTTCACTTCAGATAAGTACAGGCTACACTCGTCAATGCGCATTTCTTACAGATCCATGCAGTTACTTATGGATGGCTTTACAGAAAGCGTCACAATTACTATGATAGCTCAGAAGTTTGCAACAATATTTCTTAGTATTACTTGTTTATACGGTACTATCAAGCTGTATGGAGAAATGGACTTCCTAGCATATTTGGTTATGCCTTCAACAGTTTGTGCTACTATAGCAATTGGATATTTCTTTTATCCATGGGGTGCAAAAATTGAAGAGAATATACACAAACTTAAGCAAAGCTGGCAGTTTCAACATCCTCATTCAAATGAAACAATAAGATTCCTAAAATCTTGCCATAATATCGATTTGAAGTTTGGACAATTCTATAAGTTTCGAAAAATGACATTGTTAACATATTATAGTGTTATCATGGACCATACAATAACATTGCTATTAACTTTTTAGGTCGTAGAAATACGTTCATCCTAACCGTAACTGGAGTTTGATTGGATAACACAATTGAGGTTGTTTTTTTAGATCTGTCTCGAAGAGCTGAAATAGTCATTGCAATTTTTTGAATAAAAATGTTATTCGCTTTGACATGTTATTGCATCTCCATGTAAATATTTTGAAGGATAAATTTCCAAAGATGCTAGAAATCTTTGTTTTAAGTTTTCCTGTCATGAGCTCACCAAATTCACACTGAGTAAAAGTAGTACTGATTGCAGTACAGGAAAAATAAATTATAAAACCTTTGTATTTAATTAATTCCAAACCTAGTGGTAGCGGAATTTTTTGTTTTATTACGAAGCATTGTTTTATTGTTATTTAGGAGCACTTTTTCTTTATCGGATGGATAATACATTTGGAACATTTGAAGCGTCTTTTTCCTTTTTAAATGATGGAAGTTTACTATTTTGCTATTTTCGTAAGTAATAATTGCATCCAATTCATTTAATATTTTTAAAGTGTCAAATCCATTGGAAAAGAAATACAGGCATTGGAATAAATGTAAGTATAAGAAATATTTCACTAAATATAATTGCAGCCATAAGGACTATATGTTAACTATTGAAGTTTGCTGGCAAAATATTGTTCGGTAGTCAAATTTTAAACTTTTTTTCTTTTGTGCAAATGCTTAAACTATTAGAATTATTACGTTTAATAATTCATATAATTGACCTTTTCAATGTTTAATTTTGTGGAGTGCTTTGAAAAATAACATATTAGATTGCATGCCTAGGTAAAAGTTTCAATAACGTAAAACTGTCTCGTAGTTAGACTTCAACCAACAAGATACCTGACGTGTACTTTCTACTTGAGAGACTTTTTGAGTTAAACCTAAGGCCTTATGTAGGCCTTAGGTTAAACCTCTTTCCCAAATGTTAGAAACAAAATATTTCGTATTTTAATCACCAACTTTACAAAACACATGAAAATGGTGAATTGGGAAACTGGATTAAATTTCGCTGTTATTTTAGTTATGAGTAGCCTGACTTGTCATTTATTTGAATGTAGAGGTGCTACGGTCCAAGGATTTTCGCGGACCAGACCGACCCAGACCATGACCGGATGGTCCGGTTAGACCATAAACTAGACCATACAACCAATCTAACAGACCAGACCAGACCGGACCAGACCATTAAAAAACCAGACCGGACCAGAAATTTTTTTTTTTACATTTTTTAAAATTAATTTAGCGTTGCGTCTATTCAAATTAATTAGAAACTAAATGTTAATCACAATTTCAATACTGCGCTCATGATATTGCATCTTAAAAGTTCTTTTTTAAAAATTTAAGTGTTTCCGCAGTGGATCCACTGCGTTTCTAGTGATAATACATTAGTGGAAAAAATGCTTAATAGTCTGTGTAGCAGAAAAGTTTAGAATTTGCATTAAAATTATGCAAAAAGTTGTCAAAACTACAGCAATTGCGCGAAATCGAACGTTTTTATAGTAGTTTTTAAGTAATTTTTTCTATTTTATTGTTTCATGGTCTCAAATGGTTTAAACCAGACCATGAAAAATCAAGACCAGACCAGACTAGACCAAACGCTACTTTCGAAATAACGAGACCAAACCAACCCAAACCCATTGGTCTGGTCTGGTCCGCAAAAACCTAGGTCTTGTGGTCGGACCCTAGCACCTCTAATTTGAATGTAGGAAATTATGTCGAAGGAAAGATGGTCGAACGGAAGTATAGTCGAACGAAGGTAGTCGAATAACATAAAGGTCGACGCGGAAAATAGGTCGACCACGTGAATAGTCACCATTTTTATTAAAAATAAAAGAACTAAATTTAATTTACAATGGCTGTGTTTCAATTATACATAAGGTTAAGCAACTTTTTTCAAATATTTCATTCTATCCATGTTGTAATATTTTTTTGCAATTTTTAGCAAAATTGCATTTAACTTGGTGTATTTTTTAAGCACTCGGGTATAGTATAGTTTTCAGCAACACTGCGTTCAATAATTTCTTCAGTTGTGTTGTTGTGATAAAACTTAGATTTTTTTGTTGAAAAAACAACGATTCCATCGTTGTAAATCCATAAATTCGTTAGAATTGTTGACAAAAGGAAAAATGGAACTGCCTAAACATATGCTTTCTAATTTTGTGATGTTTAAAGTTTTATAGAACGAGAGTTAATAGTTCGACCTTTTTTCCGGGTGACCTTTCTATTCATGTCGACGATGTTTCTGTCGAC
>JAQGCN010000290.1:0-27339 GCA_034699725.1 Friesea truncata
CGACCAAAATTAAGGGTAGCTGTAATGGAGGTCCAATTGGACCTAGTACAAATGTACATAGGTTGGTAAGGGAAGAGATAATGATTGATGATTGTGAGGTTCCATATCCAGGAGGGTAGCCGAATACAGGAGTAACAACAGTTTTCTTAGCACGTGGTTTACGTGGAGTTTTTGTTTTTGTCGAAGTCGCTGCGGCAGTAGTAGTAGCTTTGCTCGATCCAGGAGTAGGGACTACTTAAAAAAAAATCAATATAAAGTTAAATCCGTCTCCTTTATAAAATACAACATAATTTAATTTACCTGCAGCCCAACTTGTGCCAACTGTGGCTGTAGTGTTGTATACTGGATAGTCAAAATCAACCTGTTCCTCGTCTGATGTATCCATGGTAAGTGAAGATTGTCAGGAACCGGTCTAGTTCAGCCAGTCTATTAAGCTATTCACGTGTGAGTGACCTATAACGATAACCTAAAGACGTGACGAGAAAAGTTATGTTAAACTAACACAACACTAATAAATTATAACTAAATGCAAGAAAATTTTAACGTTTAGAATTCAGACAGATGATTAGGAATCAAGTTGATTTTCTATTCTTATGTCTGCTATAAATGTTAAGAGCATACTAGCATAGCAAGCAAGCACTGTTCTTTGTTGTTAAAGAAAAAGCATTCTTTAAAAGCGAAAATAACTTACCGGTAATTAATGTTTGAAACTTCACACATGGAACGGAAGACGGACGAAATAATCTTAGAAAATGAAGTGGTTCGTGTGCTTCGTTTTCGTGCAACAAACAAACAAACGTAAATGAACAACAGGAAACTTTGGATGGTTTGTCCCAAGGTACCTAAAAGAGAGATAGAGAAGTAGCGGTTTGTCCGCTAGATTTGCGAAACCCAACCTGTATTTTTTTGCTTTACAGCTAAAAAAATCGGCGTTTTTTCTAAAAAAAAATCTATTCCAAAATGACATGTATTTCTTTCTTAAAAATCCATTCCAAACAAAATTTTATTATTTTATTTTTAATTTGGACTCCGAGAGGGGTGGGTTTACACACCTTATGTAATTAGCATTCCTTTTCATGAGTTTGGAGCAGAACTAATAGCTATCCATGGTGTATTGTTTTTCATATAATTAAAGGAATTTTATTCTAATTCATTATTGACATATGAAACTTTCCATTAGTCACTAGTTTCGTATTAATGAGCGACTGGTTTATGTCCATCAACATAGAAATTCTTCGTAGCCGCTGGAAGCCTCAACACCATGCCATTATATTCTTTTGTCAGTATTATTTGGCATCCTATAAAAATATTTTAAAAAATCAAGAAATATTTATTTAGAAATTAAAATTAAAAAACTACCTAATCTGGAATTAATTTTTAAAAAAGGGGCTTGGTCTAATAAGTCTTCTTCAGTTTCGGTTGCTGGTGGAAGGAGGTTCGTGAATTCATTGTCAACATAAACATGACACGTTGTGCATGCTAAAGACGCTTCACAGGCACCTGTTAATTTTAATTATAATTAATTAATAATTAGTATAATTGAGTACTCTTAAAATCAACAGAGCTGTGAATAGCAGCAACTTAACTTTAACGAAAAAAAAAGATTCACAACTCTTTAAAAACAAGGCATGGATTTTTATTAAAAATCCACGTATTTTCAAATGAACAATTTTTTGGAAATGAAGAATATGAAAAATATACTACAATGTATAAATTAATATAATGTATAAATTATAATTCTCTTACCTTCCATTTCTACATCAAACCTTTTACACAGGTACAGTAAATTATCACCAATCTTTCCTCGAACTCGAGATTCCTTTCCTTCTTTGTTGTATACAGTAATCATTACGCTAAAAATATAAATATTAAACCCTTTATCTTAATAAGCTCATAAATAACTTGCTATCTTACACGTCTTCTTCTCGTTCTGGGTCCTTCCATTCATACTCACCATGTAATTTGCCTAAAAATAAATTTAAGTGTTAACCATAATATTTTAAGTTTAGGTTTATATAACTTACATAATGAAGTGTGAAATCCTTGTTTTTGTTGAGAAGGAATGGATATGATACGGGAATATCTTAATGGGGAAGAAGGCAATCTGACATATGATACCATAAATCTTAACAATGATCTGAGCGTTGTATTCGTTGACATCCTATTTTTTACTTAGGAAAATGAAAATGGCAATAATCACCGATTTTTATAATATTAACTATAAAAACAATGTTTTTGAAACACATGATTTTTGTAATATTTGTAAACAAAACGGGCTTAACTTTCGCGCAAAAATTTTGGCATAGTAGAGAGTTATTGAAATAAATTAATTGACGGATTTAATCAAATCAAAAATTAACGTTGAATTCTACGGAATAGAATTGATGATTTTTGTTGTAATGAATACTCTTTTCTTTCCTTTTCCCAAATAAATGGTCGCAGATTGTCCCAATTTCTGCGTTCGAAAATAACATTGAGCCGATCTGTATTAAAAAACATAAACTTTAATTTAAGTTTTGTTTTTGTTAAAAAAATGTTTTCTAACCAAGTAAATGAGTTGAAATATAAGGCGTAATTGGAAGCATGAGAGTTCCACAAATTCGTAATGTTTCCATTACAAGACTTGTCATGACGAGGAGGGATTCATTCCTGGACGACTGTTTTACCAATACCCATGGCTTTTCTTCCTCCACGAACAAATTGGCAATACGAAGTGTAGCCATGATATGCTCAATACCACGATAAAAATTATAATCTTCATAACTTGACATTACTTTTTCTAGGTGACAGAAAAATAGTAAAAGCATATTAAACTTAAATTATTTTTATGATTAATTACCAGGAAGTGATTCCAAAGATTCACGCAATGAAATTCCATTTTGTGAATTTAATTTCGAAAATGAAGATTCACAAAATTCCGGCCATATTTGCTGAGGATTTAAGGCAGGTGCAGTACATCTACTTAATAAATTACCTAAAGTGTCTGCTAATTCTGCATTTACCATTCGAACCAATTTCTCTTCGTTGAAATCTAGAATTACAAAATTCTTATTTTAGAAACATATTCGGATTCGAAATTACTTCCAATTACAACTGAATATAACAAACAAATTACATATTCGTAATCACTATCATTAAATTAGTGCATGAATTAAGTTTCATCAAAATCAGATGAAAAAATTTCATAAAATTTTTTCACCAGTGATTTTGATGAAAATTGTAATAATGCTGATTACGAATCTGCGGTTGTTTTGCTCTGAATCTTAAAATTAAAAAGTTATGTCCGAAATTGACTGTTTTGACGGTCAATTAGGCAGTTAATTTATCACAACATTTCAATTTAAAGATTTACGTAAAAATAAATTGTAGATTCGTAATCAGCATCCTCAAATTAGTCAATAAACAAATGCAAGCTAAAGGTAAGGTCAAAAAATTTTTCGTTGGATTTGGATGAAAATTAAATTTTCTGCACTAATTTTAATATATTGATTACGAATATATTGTTGGTTTCGAATACAAAAGCTAAAACAACTGTCGAATAAGAACTCACTTCCATCAGAATGAGGAACGCCTTCACGTAGAAGGAAATATCTCACAGCTTCTGCACCATACTTTGAACTTAGATCATGAGGACAGACAACATTTCCCAAAGATTTTGACATTTTTACATTATCAATTGTCCAATGTGAATGGCACAAAATTTTCTTTGGTAAATCTAATCCAGCTGCTAGTAAAAACGAAGGCCAGTAGATTGCGTGAAATCTAAAACATCAAAAATATAATAAAACTCATAAAATTTCAATAATATTGCAAAATTACTTCAAAATATCTTTTCCGATAAGATGGACAGTAGGAGGCCAAATTGAATTTTCCAAGTCTGGATATCCAGCAACAGTAAGATAGTTGACCAAAGCATCTAACCAAACGTAGATAACTTGAGAAGGATCATCAGGAACAGGGATACCCCATTTAAGTCTAAAACTGGGTCTTGATATGGATAATTCTGGAGAGTCTTCATCTAACCATTTAAGAACTGATCTGGAAAATATTTCTGGTTGGATTGAATTTTCTAAAGAAAAATTCAAAAACACTTAATCTTTTTCTTGTTTAATTAATTACATTAATTTACCTTTGATAATCCAATTTTTAATATAGGATGTAAATGGTTTCATACTGAACATGTAATTTTCTTCACTAAACCACTCAACAGTCTGTCCTGTTTCAGATGACAATTTCCGGATACTCCCATCCGGTTCCACTTTATCTTCAATCTTTTGACTTTTAGGAAGAAACGCTTCTTCAGACACACTGTACCAACCTTCGTATTTTCCTTTGTAAATAAATCCATCCGACATTAATTTTTTCTGCAAAGAGAAAAAGTATGAAACTTACTCACTATCACTAATCAATCAATTACGACTTACCCAAAAATGTGACACTGCTTCAATATGTCTATCGTCAGTGGTACGCACAAAGTCCGTATTCGAAACATGAAAATCGTAACAAAGTGTTCTAAATTTCTCAGAAATATTATCACAATGTTGAATAACGCTAACACCATTCGCCTCAGCGGCTCTTTGGACTTTTTGTCCATGTTCATCTGTTCCTGTAGCAAATATACAACTTACATCGGGGTCTTTTAGTTTTTGAAATCGATGACCTGCATCAGCAAGTAAAAGCGAGTATAAATGTCCAATATGTGGATTGGAATTAACGTAAAATATTGGAGTTGTAATAAAACTTGAAGATTTTCTACTGTTTTTCAAAAAGGCTTGAATTAAATTACTTTCATTATGTGGTTTTAAAATGTATCGTTTTGTAATATTTAGTAACGATTGCATTTTTACATTTTAAACTCGTCAATCAATTAAAAATGAAAATTGTAAAAAAGTAATACAAACAAAAAAGTAAACAAAAACAAATTATGATTTTCGCGGGTAATTTTTAGACGCTGTTTTAAATATTTTCTTATGCACATAAAAAAAATTTTAATTCATTCATTTTTTCTAAAAAGTTAAAAAAATTTATAAAAAGTTAGAATATTTATGTAAAGCATCAAAGAACTAACTGTTTTATTCCAAAAGATTTTGAAAGAATAATACCCAATTTTTTCATTTCACAAACACATTTTCATTAATTTTTGGCACGACGGATTAACTGGAAAAACATTTTGTCAAATTATGGAAAAACTTAAAAATATTTTGATTGGAATTTATGCATCATAAGAAATTAAAATGCATTTCTTAGTTCTAGTGTGTCCGATTCTACATCACAACACTGTACAACAAGATTTTGGGACATCATCAATCCTTTACACAACACTTTGTTTTGTTAACAAATTACAACAATATTTCGTCACAATTATATTAATATCTAAATTAAAGCTTAACTAATGAACTTCTTTAAATTTGAGTTCATGGAGAGAAAGATCGGAGCGGATTCTGTTCTGTTCTTCCGTGACGGATGATGCAAGATCTTAAAAATCCAAATCAATTTATCCTTCTACGGTCACAAATTGGACTTGAGTATGACGATTTCGAGACCAGATGGATCCTTTAGCCAATGATGGGTTGACTCCTTGGGCACGTCCTTGACCTCCCTTAACAAAATTTGGATTCGGTCCTTTTCTGACTTCAGCAGTTGGACCAAGTGCTTGGACATAAGTGTTCCTAATAAACAAACAAATTAAAAATGCTCAAATTAAAAAGTGAGCATAAACTTACTGAAGCAAATTCGGATTTGCTCCCTTTGCAAATTTAGTATTCGGGCCTTTGACACGATTGTTGGATGTAATGTAAGCTTTGTCACTTTTTCCAAATCGAAATAAACTACAAATACAAAAATGATTGATAGAATTTTACCACAAAATCATTTCAAAATTAATTTTAAAAAATTCATTCTTTCATAAATTCATAAATTTTCTTACTTTTGAAGAAAACTTTTTTTTCTTGGAGGTTTATCTTCAAGTTCAGATTCAGATTGAATTGTTTTATTTTCTCCAGATCCAATCGAACGAAATTCTTTTGAGGAACTTTTCTTTACTTTTTCAATAATATTGTTATTATTATTCAAAGTTGAAGATGGTGGTCTCTCCAATTCTTTAACAATAGCAGCAATATCTACAAGATCAACCTGATCAGTTCCTGTTGCAATGAATGGTTTCAATTCTTCAGGTGTCTGTGGACCAATTTCTTTAAGTAGTCGCTCTGCTTTATCTTTGTTAAAATTAGCAGCTTCAAGAGCCCAAGACAAAAATCTGTCAGGAAGATTTGGAAATGTTTTCATCAAATATTCTCTTCCAGCTTCTTTTTCTTGGACTGTTGGATGTGGACGTGCTGTTTTCATAATTGGTGTTGGAAAAGGAGATTCTTGGGGTTCACCTCGAATTTCATGTTGAAAATTTACAATTCGTTGTTGATCGAGTGCTCGTTGACGTTTTTCAATTAATGATTTTACTTCCAACCATTTTTGTCTCGCTGGTCTGAAAAATAAAAATTAATTAACAACAAATTCAAATTGTTTTCTTAGCATATTTACTTTGGTGGTGGCGTTCTTGAAAATCCTTTGCGCATGAGTTTTTCAGATGCTTTTTGGACATTATTCTCACAAGATGAAAGAACATCAAGCAAAATCGTTTCATCTGCAGCAGGAAATATGCCTTTCATATATTTTAATTTCATTTTCGGACTCTTCAGTGGCTTTCCATTTTCTCGTACCTGTAATTTATACATGGTGAATATATTTATTTTCCATCCTTGTTTTTCTTTATAAAGAACTCACCATTTGCATCTGTGGTGACATTGATAAAATAGGCGAGCCAAAAGATCTTGTTAATAAGCTACCAACGGAGGATTGATTGTTACTGAATTTAAGCAATGAGACAGGTGTCCCAGTTCGTGCTGGACTGTTACTGTTAGTAGCATAGCTAAAAGTTAGCAAGCGATTAAAAATTAGTGTTAAATGATGAAAAAGTAGACAAAACTTTTATAAACACTTACCTGTTTCCTTTCATGGGTGAATTGATTCCAATGGATTTGGTATCAGGCATTGATAGAATTGTGTCAGTGTCACCATCTCGATTGCTTCCTGATTCATGATGTCCATTTTGATTCTTTGGAGAAATATCCAAAGTTGTTCCAACTTCTGAAGCGAATGGATATTTTTCAACTTGAAGTGCAGAAGCAACAAGATTTGCACGATTGTGATACCTTAAAATTTTATGAATTTTTTATTGACAATCAAAATATTAAATTAAGGGACTCACTTATGGAAAAGATGTCTAATATGAGTATCAGGAGCAGTTGGGAAAAGGGCACATACTGTTTTATAAGCAGTTTCAGAATCGCAAGAGATCAAATGAGACGACGGAAGTCCATTATAGGAAGATGTCGAGTAGGAACTTGGAGGTCTTTCTGGAATTGGTGTGTCCTGAAGTTGAACATGATGGTATTGTTGGCCATGTGATGAAGATGATGAATATAGAAAAGAAGCACTGCTTCTTCGTTGGGCTTGCGATGGTGTGGAAGGCTCGAAATGGATGACTGGTTCATTACGTTTATTTCGTGGTGGTGGCGTTGGAGAAGGTGCAATGCGTGGTGAACCACCGAGTCGTGGAGATGAGCCACGACGAGAGAAGCCACGTAGACTTGGAACTGGGCTGGACCATCGACTTCCAACATTTTCCTGAAAGAGTAAAAAATTCAATGAAATTATTTTTTTAACTCAGCAGAATAATCCATTCTTATAAACAGAAAGTCAGAAAAAAGAAAGATCTCAATTCTAGTTTAATTTAATTTCCTTTCATCCTTTTGGTGTCAGTAGGCCTTATTTGAGGTAATAAATTACATTTAATTTGACAGAAGTAAGATGAACATGGGGTATAAAGTAAGGAAGGATCGTGACATAAAAAATAGACCATGAAAATTGCTACCTTTCCTTCCTTTCTTTCCGCCCTTCAGGAAGAAAAAATATCATTTTTATTAAACTTTCTCTTCCAATTTTTATTTTCATTTTTCTCAACTTTCACTTACACACGTGAGGGATTGGAAATAATTGGGTAAGGGAATAGAAAAAGAAAACTTCTTTATCAACTTTACGTGTATAAACTTTTCTTTGCCTGACTTTCTCCATGCATCAATTTTTATCAATCTTAAAAATCTTAAACATGTATTCAACAAGTAATACATCAAAATCCAGGGAAATAATTTGATAACTTTATCATTTCTTAAGGAATGGGAATAAATAAATGTTGTAATGAAGCAATTTGGTAAAAATTGGTTATATACCGGACCAACTCTTTATATGCCCCAAAAGCTGCCTTCCCACTGCTCCCACAAAAAAGGGTATAAATGAATATAATAGGCGGGTGTTAAATAACAGTCTATTTCTACTATTCAAAGAAACTTAAGAAAGAATTTATTTTGTTTTATTTTTTTACTTACGGAACATGTTAATTAACGTTAATTAAAATTTAACTAACCTCAAAGTAAGCAGTTGGTTGAGTAATTGCAATGTGATAAGGCGGAGTTGGTATTAACGCCAATCTTGGATCCTATTATTTAGTAAGTTAATTCAAATTTTTATTAAATTAATACATTACAAATACAAAATTTTAAATAAAAAAGTTCTATAAGCTTACCTCCCATGTTGTAATTTTGCTTGTATGATTGATGAAATATCTACATTTAAAAAATCATTAGAAATTGATTTTTAACATTAAAAAAATAAATGAATACAAGAAATTTTTTTGCTTTTTTAATAGAAGTTTTTTTTGAATATAATAGAAAAGATGTGATGTTTAGAAAGTTTTTTTAAATGAAAAATGCTGAAAGTAAAATTTATAGCAAAAGTTTTAAGTTTACAACAACGTGACTTACATTCGACTAATTTTGGGTTCAATTTTACATTCCCAGCCAGTAGGCAAGGATCCTAAAGCATAGGCTGAATCCATTTGGCTGAATTTTATATGAGAATCCTAATAATTGCTTTGATCTTTAGACTTCTCTTATAAATTCCAGTAGTAGTAAGTAGTCGTATGTTGCCAAGTATGATCCAGGTGTGTTACTTTCCCTGGGGATCGTGTGATAAAAAGCACTAAAGAGACCTTTCTTTATACTTCTTTCAAGAGGGGAAAGTGCTAAAGCTTTCACCAACACGCACTCCTCCTTCAAGAAATATTCAACAGAACCCAAAAACTCGATGCGTTGATTCTTGTAGTTTATTAAATTAATTTGTTACGACTTTCACTTTGGAACTTAAATTCACACACCTTAATTCAGTCTTAGTGTTGACATTGACAACCGCAGTGATTTCAAAGAGAAAGAAAAAGAAGGGTGAAGAGAAAAAGAGAAAGTAAGGGAATAAATTTAAAGAAATCAATATAATAAATCTTATTATATTTCAAATACGATTACTTGAGTTGGTCTTTCAAAGTTTGATGGGATGAATTCTTATTTGTATCCTGCTCTAGTGAACCTTTTACTTTAACTTATTTATTATTCCCGTTTTCAATTTATGTAATGGAATGGATTTTTATTTCTCCCAACAGAACAGCAGCAACCTAAGACCACCACCAGGAGGAGAAAGGAGACTGACATTGATAGAGAGAGGAGATCCTACGCTTTCTTCAATTGAGTAAGATTCAAAGTAAGCGTATAAAGTCAAATGCTATGAAGGACTCACTCGGTCTATTTCGGTACTTTCCCTTTCAAAATAGAGAAAATATCCGAGAAACGGGAGAAAGTTCGGGGTTGTCTCCCTCGTCCCTCCTCTTTCTTTTTATCCCAGTCTTCATCTACAGATTTTTCACCAACTATTCATAGCTTAAGCTTCATTGCGTTCTTCGCGACTGCCTGTCTTTTCTTTACTTTCCTTTTTAACACCCGGGTTTTCCTCCTTACAACACAAGCACAACAGTCAGGCAGGATAGGACTGTGGATAGAGAAAGTTTTTTTTCTATTCAATTATTAATTTTTGTTGTTATTTTTTCTTATTATTGCAGCTCATTCATTTTCACCTTACAACTTAACAGTCTGAGAGTTTTGCTGTGGAGAAAATTTGTAATTTTCTGATGTGAAAGTATAGCCACTTGAAATGGACCAATGAGTGACGATTGACCCTGTGGATTTACAAGGGTATGCGGGTAGTCATGTGGTCAAAATGGGCTTCCAATTTGATGTTTGTGGCACTCATTGGATTTGTCATCCTTATGGTATATTGGCAACAGAAAATTGTTACATTGGAAGCAGAACAGAAATTATTAGGTTAGAAAGTTTAATTTAACTAAATGTTATAATATTTATACCAATTTTAATTTTATAGGTTCGAAATTAGGAAGGATGACTTTGTTACCTGTTGGAAAACGAGAATTTGGTGATGAAATTATGAATTATGATACTTTACAAGATACAAGTAAAAACTAGTCATTTTAGATTTACCTGAGTATTTTGAGTCAATGTATTGATATTTTCAGATGCTGGAATATCTGTTGATTATGCTGAGACAGCAGTTATCTTATACAATCGTATTCCAAAAACGGGCTCAACCTCTTTCATGGGAATGGCTTATGATCTCTGTACAAAGAATAACTTTCATGTGATACATCTCAACACAACAAAAAATAGCCATGTCATGTATCCATCAGATCAGGTACTTATTCTAAGACTCACAGTATGATATATCTAATATTGACATTTGAATACTTAGTTGCGATATGCACAAAACGTGTCCAACTGGATGGATAAACGACCAGTGATTTACCATGGACATTTAAGTTTTATTGATTTCGCATCATTGGGTGTTCCATTGAGGCCACTGTACATAAACGTAATCAGAGATCCATTGGATCGTCTCGTGTCATATTATTACTTCCTGCGTTATGGTGATGACTTTCGTCCAGAAGTTGTCAGAAGGAAGCAAGGAAACAAAGAAGTAAAACCTATTGCTTTTTTGAATTTAACTGGAGTTTAAGTTTATGTTACCTTTTAGACTTTCGACGAATGCGTCATTCGACAAGGTCAAGACTGCGATCCAATCAATCTTTGGATGCAAATTCCATTTTTCTGTGGCCATCATTCGTCATGTTGGGAAGCTGGGAATTCATGGGCTCTTCAACAGGCTAAGTCAAACCTTGCAAAATCATACTTTCTAGTTGGTCCTACGGAAGCTATGGAAGATTTCATTGCAGTTCTTGAAGCTTCTCTTCCACGATTTTTTCGTGGTGCTGTTAAATACTTTCAAGATGGTAAAATCTAATAAAAATTGAATGAAAATTTTAGTGATTTTTTAATTCCAGGTGGGAAATCGCATTTAAGAAAAACGTATGGAAAACAAGCACCATCAAAAGAAACAGTTCGTGCAATTCGTAAATCTAAAATTTGGCAAATGGAACAGGATTTTTATATGTTTGCTAAGAAGAATTTTAATGCTATTAAAAAGAGATCCATAACAATTGAAGGGAAAGCAGTTCCTCAGCAGTTTCGCTATGAAAAAATACGTCCAAAATAGTATAGTTATACACTGCTTTTGTTGAAAATTCCGGAATCCTGAAATCATTATACTTAGACAATAATAACGACTTATCATATTGAGCATTTAGAATGTTAAAATCCTTGACAGACTTTATCATCATTTAGACTGACATTTTGTCTTTGTTGCCATTTTTAATTTTAAGTGAAATTAATAACCTTGCTTATAATCTATAATAAAAAGAAGATTAAAATTACTAAAAATTGCGACACTACTCAATCACAAATTGGATAGATTAATTTTATAATCAGTTTAATTGATTATATATGGCGCAAATTTGCACTGATAAAAGAAAAGGTTTTTAAAGAGCTCAATCAATTATTTCGATTTTAATTGAGTCGTGGAGATAGATTGGTTGAGATTGAATTAAAATGGCGTTCTTTCTTTCGTATTTGAGTATTGCGTTGGTAGTGGTAGTGGCTCCTTTAGACCTAATCAATGGAGAGATCATCACTTCACCACCTGCAACGGTTTGGGGTGTTTGGGACGAAGATTTTGAAAGATGTCCAGAAGGAACGTATGCCCAAGGATTTCAATTAAAAGTTGAAAATAGGCAATTTATTCCAGGAGTGGATGATACAGCCTTGAATGGGATCCGACTCTTCTGTGGCAATCCATCCGATGGTGGTGTACCAAGTATTACAAGTTTAGAAGGAAACTGGGGAAAATGGGGGAAGAAATTCCGTTGTAACGACCAAGGACACATCTTTGGATTTCAATTAAGAGTAGAAAAAGCCAGCTTAATCCCTAAAGATGAAACTGCAACCAATAATGTCCGTTTCGTCTGTACAAAGAATAACCCTGCTGTAGTTGAAGGGGATGGTCTCAGTTTTGGTGATTGGCAAGAACCAAGAGAATGTTCAGGTGAAAAGGTAATTTGTGGAATTAAAACACAAGTACAACCAGATCGTGGAAATTTACGTATGTTTTTTATTACTTATTTTTATAAGTTTAAAAAATTAATTAATTTTTTTTATAGTTGATGATACTGCTCTTAACAATGTTGCCTTTGAATGTTGTGATCTACAATCATAATTCAATTCCTTCCAGTTCGGAAATGAAACATAGAATTAAAAAAAAACTTAAAATAAAAAAGTTTAATTTAATCATAATTATTTTAGGTTTATTTATAATTTTTTTTGTTCAATTATTTGTTGAAAATGATTAAAAAGTGCAACAAACTTTTACAAAGCAAGTAAAGGTGAAAGCATTTCAGAAGACGAAGAGAAAGTAAATAAACTCTCACGTCTTTTTTATGTTCATTCATTCAATTGACATGATAATGATGGGGTCAAACTTCGAAGTCGAATTAATATTCGATTATCTGACTTGACCTTTGCCCCAATTTCCCGGCAATATGCTTGGAAAGGAGCTGTTCATTATTTAAAAATGTTACTCACAGGTCAAGTGGAGAAGTTCAAAGGTTTCAATTCTATTAAGATGTCATAATTTTTAATTTACAAACAAAATAAATTCATCACAGATTGAAATTTACCTGATATTCAAAATTGGCATTGACTTTAATTGAATTTGATAATCTAATCTCATTTTGCGTATCAGTATTTCATTCTGAATTTCAATTGAAATCATTCTCATTCAATTTTTAAGAAAATGGTTACCACGTACATAATTTTAAGTTGCATTTGCGTCGTGTTTGGATTTGCACATTCAAACGTTATTTCATAAACACGTATAACAAATTTTGGAAATTGGGCAAAAGATTTTGACAGATGCCCTGAAGGAACATTCGCTCAAGGTTTTTTCAGCTTCTAAACGAGAAATGGATACCAGGTCCAAAATAATTTAGTTATAGTACCGCTTTTAGAAAATTCCTCAGTCCTTAAATTATTACACTTAGACAATAATAACGACTTCATCCTGAGCATTTAGAGTGTTAAAATCCTTGACAAACTTTCTCATCAATTAAACTGATATTTTGTCTTTGTTGCCATGTTTAATTTTAAGCGAAATTATAACAATTATAACCAAGCTTATAATCTATAATAAAAAAGAAGATTAAAATTACTAAAAATTGCGACATATTCATAATCGCAAATTGAATGATTAATAGTATAATCAGTTTAATTGGTTTTTATAGCGCAACCTTGCACTGATAATGATAAAAGAAAAGTTTTTAAAGAGCTCAATTAATTACTTCGATTTTAATTGAGTCGTAGAGATAGATTGATTGAGATTGAATTAAAATGGCGTTCTTTCTTTCGTATTTGAGTATTGCATTGGTTGTAGTCCTGACTCCTTTTGACATAGTGAATGGAGAGGTCATCAGTTCACCACCTACTACTGATTGGGGTATTTGGGACAAAGATTTTGACAGATGTCCAGAAGGAATGTATGCCCAAGGATTTCAATTAAAAGTTGAAAACCGACAATTTATTCCAGGAATTGATGAGTATTGATTATTAATTTTTTTTATTAAGTTATTTCATAAAACTTATTTGTTTAGTACATCTCTGAATGGAATCCGACTCTTCTGTGGGAATCCATCTGATGGTGGTGTACCAAGTATTACAAGTTTAGAAGGAAACTGGGGAAAATGGAAGAATAAATTCCGTTGCAACCACCAAGGATACATCTTTGGATTTCAATTAAGAGTAGAAAAAGGAGGTATTGTCCCTAAAGATGAGACTGCAACCAACAATGTCCGTTTCGTCTGTACAAAGAATAACCCTGCCGCAGTTGAAGGGGATGGTAATAATTGAATTGAATTGAATTGAACTTTATTACGAAATTTCCTATTTTCTAGGTAACAGTTTTGGCGATTGGCAAGAACCAAGATTCTGTTCAGGTGACAAGGTAGTTTGTGGAATTAAAACACAAGTACAACCAGATCGTGGAAATTTACGTATGCTTTTCATTATTAATTTTTATTAAATTAAAAAATTAATTTAATTTTTTTTATAGTTGATGATACTGCTCTTAACAATGTTGCCTTAGAATGTTGCGATCTACCATCATAATTCAATTTATTCCACTTCGAATTGCTATAAATGAAGCATTTAGAATTTAAAAAAGCTTCAATAAAATCATAATTGTTTAAAGTTTATAATTTTTTTTGTTTAATTATTGTTGTTGAAAATGATTAAAAAGCTCAACAAACTTTTATAAAGAAAAGTAAAGGTGAAAGCATTTTTAACAAGAGGAAGAGAAAGTAAAATTCACTCTTACAACTTTTTGTAATTCATTCATTCAGTTGACACGATAACGGATGGGGTCGAACGTCAAAGTCGAATTAATATTCGATTATCTTATTTGACCATTGCCCTATTTTTAAAAAAGATTTTCATATTTTATTGTGTATTTAGAAATTTTGCATGATACTCCCAGGTCAAGTGGAGGAGTTCAAAGGTGTAAAATTTATTAGACATAATTTTTAATTTACAAACAAAATAAATTCATCATAAATTGAACTTTACCTGGTATTCAAAATTTAATTGACTTAATTGATTTTAATAATCTAATCTCATTTTGCGTATCAGTATTTAATTCTGAACTTCATATGAAATCATTCTCATTCAATTTTTAAGAAAATGGTTACCACGTACATAATTTTGAGTTGCATTTGCGTAGTGCTTGGATTTGCACATTCAAACGTAATATCTTCACCACGTATAACAAATTTTGGAAATTGGGCAAAAGATTTTGACAGATGCCCTGAAGGAACATTTGCTCAAGGTTTTCAGCTCTTAAACGAAAAATGGATAGGCCCAATTTTTGACGATACGGCCTTGAATGGGATTCGATTGTACTGTGGACATGCGTACGACGGTGGTGTTCCAACTATAACAAGTTCTATTGGTCCTTGGGGAAAATGGAGGAATAAATTTCGTTGCAGTAATTTGGGTTACATTAGAGGATTTCAATTAAGAGTTGAAAAAGCCAGCTTAATCGATCCTGATGAGACAGCGACAAACAATGTAAGGATTTACTGTACAGGGACTCATGAATATATTGAAGGGGATGGTAGAAACAGAGGAAAATGGTCAGCTCCACAGTATTGTCCTGGAGAACAAGTCGTTTGTGGTATTAGGACACAGGTTCAGTCAGATCGAGGAAATATACGTAAAGACAAATATTTTTAACTACTTATTGTAAAAATTAATCATTCTTTTGTATTTTTAAAGGTGACGATACATCGTTAAACAATGTGGAGATGCAATGCTGTGATTTGCCAAAAAATTAATTACAACTCATAAAAATATTTTTAATTTTATGTAAATTTAAAAAATTGTGCGAAAACGTAATAAATTTTGAGTAGGCGCATAGATGCGTTTGATTTTTATTCATGCGCATGCGTGACAAAACTCAAGTCTGCGCGCGCAATGACACGTGCGTGTTTCAACATGATCAAGTATTGACATTTTTATAAGAAGAAGCGTTTATGTTTGATATGAAAATGAATACGGGGTGGGGAGGGTGACGTGGCAAGCAGGCGTATGGACATATAAAGGTCTCGTGACCAATTTGGACCACGCCTACGATGGCATCCGGTACTTGCCGAGTATGAAATAGCTATGAAATAACTCCCCCCAACACCATCCCCCCAAGCTATTGCAAACTCCAATCGCCTTACCTTCCTCATTCTTTGTGCTTTTAACGAGGGATCCGATTCTCTTCTGTCCCAATCACGCATGTCACGAAGACGTCCTCTCATTATTTCTTCAACATCAGTCACAGTCAGTCTCAGTTGAGGATGAATTATAAAAAATTAATTTGTTTTTGTTAAATTCTTCTTTTTTTAATGAATTGAGTCGTAATCAATGCTCTGTACTAAAAGTATTGTTAAAAAACAGAAGTGTATCCTTATAAATTAAAGTGAATCTAATATGCAAAGTATGAGTGGATTCCCCACTGTGTCCATCATCACTACAAAATCTACAACACCAAACGGACATAAATCAACAGAAGTTAAAAGTGAAAGTAAGCCAAGGGTAGAAGATAATGGAGAATATGACGAATGGGCCAGACGTCTTGCCAGTCGTCCAGTACCACCCTTACAACCAGCTCCTACTACAGCTAACATTTTCCCATCAGCACAGTTAATAAGGTCCGGTAATAATACATTTTTAATACAAAGAATTCCTGGTGGTGCTACAACTACTCCTGTTGCTGGAGATGGCCTTCCTCTTCATAATGGGTAAGTAGAAATTAAAACTTATCTAAGATACAGTTTAGCTAATTTGTATTATTATATGTGGTAGATATGACATGGACAGCGCCATTGGAAGGTTTATGTGGGTGACATTGGCTGAAGATAAATACGTCCCATGTATATACCGAAGTGGAGATTTATACTGTTGTGTTCGAATGGCTGAAACTGTGTTAGATAATTATCTCCGAGCCCTTCCGCCTGAAATAGCCACTGCAGTTTTACTTAAAAGCCATAACGTAAGTTATTTGCAAAAATCTAAATTGATTACAAAATTATGACATTGTCTGTTTTTTAGGCAAGTCAAGTTGAAGCAAAATTACTAACGTATATTAATGCTTGGCACTGTGATGGTTTTTACGGTGCAGATCCATTCACGAATCAAGATCTCTTAGTTAGTCTTCCAGAACTTCAACGTTTATTTAATTACCTATCATTTTCCTATCAAGTCCTTCTGTCCGGTGGTGGAAATCGAACTAATGATTTTAGTAAATGTGGTTTTGTGAAAGTGAATCAAGATTCCCTTATACCGTATACTGTAATGAATGAAAATGACAAAGGAGTACCACTGTTTTACTTTGAAGGACAAATTGACATTTTAAATGCAAAATCTCAAGTAAGTTACACAGAGTTAAAAATTTCAATTATGCAAGATTGATTTATGTTTTTTTTCAGTTACTTTCCGGATGGGAACTCGCATATCTAAAACTTTGCTGTAAAGTCCAAGGGGTTCGGAAGGATTTAATATCAGGGGAGACTCTTAGGATTGTTAAACTAGTAGATCTCAAAGGATATTTTCCTAAACGTACGACATTTCTTGAAAAAATGTGGCCACCTGCAAGACCAAAATCCCTTTTGCCAAAAACCTTTGGCAATAAAGTACCTTTTGTATATAAAAAAATGCACATTGCGTTGCAATAAAAAAAAATTTATAAGATTATATTATTTAATAAATTAACGCAAATTGTTTGTTTTTTAACATTAAATTCCTACCGAAAAACTTACTTTATTTTAATGTAATAAGAAAAAACAGGATACTTTTGTTGTGTCAACAAAAACAGGGCCATTGTCAGTTTAAAAAACTTGCTAAATGTAATAAGGTGAAACGACTGTTTTTTTTACAATGAAAACATTCACATTCGGAAGTTGGAGGACGATCTTCGATGTTTGATTCTTATTCGTCTCTAAAAGATGGATCTTGAAGATGTTCAGTTCTGACGATAATTATAGGTTGATCCTCTCGAAAAGAATCAGTGTTGATAGGCAATTCCTCAGTCATACCGTTACTATAAAAATAAGAAAAAGTCAACAAAATAGTATTTTATTGTTAATATTTTTCTTTAACTTACTGAACGCTTTCTTTGAAAAAGTCAATTTGAGTTTGTAAATTACTCCGTTCAACTTCCCATTCAATTTTCATTTTGTGAATTTTTTGTGTATGCTCTTCTTGAAGATTTGCAATTCTCATGTTATAATTCCGTTGCAACATCTCGATTTTCCTGGAATGCTCTTCTTCCATTTCTTTAATTTTTTCAAGGAGTTTTGTCTCTTGTATTGAAGGAACTGGAGGGACTGCAGGAACAAAAGATTTATTGGGGCCTCCTGGTTTTTCAAATCAAACAAAATAAAACTTAGACCATTTTAGTTCAATTCAAGTTAATATTCCTTACTCTTTCTGGCCGATGCTGGAGTTGAATTATTATTAATTTTCTCTGGTGATCCATTTTTCGCTGGAGTTTTCTCAACTGCTTCAGCTCCACCAACTAACTGTTGTTTCTTTTGCCTTGGTGTAGTCGTTGGTGTTTTTACAGCTTTTGTTTTGGCTGTCTTTGCAGGAGGTGGAGCATCTGAGAGTTCCTCCTCATCGTCATCAGAAGATGATTGTCGTCGTTTGCTGCCTCGACCAGATCTTCGAGCTTGTTTGGGCTTTTCTTCTTCGACTGGTGTCCATTCATCATCATCATCTGAATCAACAATTTGTCCCGCATCCGGTTCATCTTCCTCAGCTGGTTCTTCGTCTTCCTCATCTTCATCTTCTTCTCCCTCTTCGTCTTCCGGTTGACCTTCTTCATCATTTTCCTCACCTTCACCCCCTTCATCTACCAAACGTAAACCAACTTCTAAACATACGTAAAAGAAGAACACAAAACAATATTAAGAAAATAAGCAAAACAATAAAAATCAGTCTCAATGCAAAAGCAGGCAAAAGATTATACAAATAAAATATTCTTACCTTCATCTTCTTCTTCACTTTCTTCATTATTTTCACCCATCATTTTACAAGGGCAATTAAGAGTAATTTTTCTGCATGATTTACAATATGATTTTTTAACGGGTGGTGATTCCTCAGTTTTAAAAACTGAAGGGATGTAATCCTCTGAGTTTGGATTCAAACTTGGTTTTCCAGTCCGGAAGTGTTTAGAGCAAATTCTAGTTTTATCAGTAATTGAAAAATCAGAGCCTCGTCCGATGACACCCTTCCACTGGGATTGAAGTTCGAAATTTTCAGGAAACTTGATGAAATTGATGTCTGATCCCTTGGTAGAGATAGACTTACAGCCATTCACACAGCAAGTGTAACGCACCATAATTAATCCTTTCTAAACGTAATTAAAATTAAATTAACAGACAGAGAAATTAAACATTAAAGGCGGTCAAAAAATAAAATGAAGAATGAAAATTGAAATTGTTGGTGAGATGAAAGCGTGGAGTAGCGTCAAGCTGGCGGTGATTTTGCAGTTAGCTGTCAAGAAGTTAGCCGTCGCTATCGGGACAAACAATAAAGTTAAAACCAAATGGGATTCTTCTGTAAAATTTTGAGATATTAATCTCCAAATGCATGTATATGTACATACTTACATAATTTTTTTTAATTTTTAAAGAAAATTCTAAAAAATTTCAATTTGACTGATGCTTGCCTTCTCAGTCAATCCTGACCGCTAACGTGAAACTTTTTCGCAAAAGCTGCACAAAATTTTTACAAGTCACATCTATACCTGCTAATAGTTATGAGCAATTTAAAGAATTTAAATAATGTTACAGTTGTCATTAAATGCTAATTTTTTAGAAACATTTAATACAAAATAGAATACATTTTATAAAATATTTATAATTTTTTGATTAAGATATTTTAAATTGTTTATTTATGTCAAATTTTTAAAATTCAAAATTAACTTGTCCAGCCCTGTTCAACTTTGTATTTTTGTGTGTGAATATTATTATTGGCTGGTGTTGTACTCAAAAACAGCTGTTGTTGTTTTCAATTCAATTTCCAAAGAAAAGAAAGGTAAGATTGTCGAAAACGAAATTAAGTGACGATGTCATCGGCAGATTGGGACGAAGTAAAGCGGCTAGCAGCAGATTTCCAGAGAGCACAATTGACAGCTGCTGCTCAACGGTAATTAAAGCTTGATAAACCGGTGGGTGAACCTGATTTTAACTTATATTATTTCAAATCTAGATTAACAGAACGAAATTGCGTGGAAATCGTCAATAAGCTCATAGAGCTCAAACTTTTAGACGTCGTATTTACTTCAGATGGAAAAGAATATGTCACTCCGCAACAACTCGGCAAGGAAATCATGGACGAACTTTATGTTAATGGAGGTATGTATCTAAAATTTCCTTGCGTTATTTTCACTTTAATATTTTACAATGACTTTTTTGTTTGCAATATTAAGGTCGACTCCCAATGGTGGATTTGGCTTCTACTCTAAATGTGTCCCTTGGAGTTATCACTAGTAGAGTTAACGATCTTCTAAAAACCGAAAAAGGACTCCATCTTGTTTTGGGACAGCTCATAACTACAGTCTTCCTAGATTCGTACGCTCATGAAGTAAACGAGAAACTAATTCAAGATGGTGTCGTGAGTTTAAATGAACTATCAAAAACTTCTGATATACCTGGAGATTTTTTGATGGAACAAATGATAAGGAGAGTTGGAAAAATTATCAAAGGGAAGCAAGATGAAACAGAAAATTGGATGATCTATACAGAAACTTTTGTACAACGAAACACAGCAAAACTCCGTGGTATTCTTTCTGGAATTATGAGACCAACTCCATTGCATCAGATAATGCATAAAGTGAATTTGTTATCCGAGAAGCTGTTTCTCAGTAAGTCATGCATTGATGTTATTTATAAATGTTCAACAATGCTTAAATGCAATTTTCGTTTCTTATTTAGGCATTGTGAAAAAACTGTTAAGTACTAAACGAGTCGATGGTGTTCTTTCCGGCTCTTCAAAATCATCATATTATATACCAAGTATTTACACGAGAGCTCAGATTAATTACATCGAAAAGTTTATGATTGGAAATGGATATGTGGATTTGGATGCTGCAGCTCGACTTGGCATAAGTGAACCCAAATCATTTGTTCAAACTAGATTCCCAAATCAAGATTTAGTATATTTGAAGACAACTTGTCTCGGCGAACAACTCTTTCGTCAAGTGAAAGATTCTGTTGAAGAAAGTTTAATAAGTCCAGGATGGGTTGACGTTGGTTCACTTCTTCCTTTTGGAATTAGCGAAGACGAAGTTGGACTTCTCCTGCAGCAAATTCCTCGTAGCCCAGACTCAATTACGATTGGTTCTTGTATAATTTCATCGTCGTTGGTGGATTCAATAAAAGATCAATTCCGTCCGTTTATGGCCGAACAAAGCGCAAAGGTAAAATACAAAATTATCAAATCCTAAAAAGTATAAATTAATGAAACATTTATTTATACTTAGGACATTGAATCTGGAAAATACGTTGAAATTATGACTCAAATTAGAGCTGCTGAAAAAAAGGCAAAAACAGCTGCTTTGAATGCTGTTGAATCTGACAGTCGTGGTCATAAAGTAATTTTTGTAAATCTAAATCACATGGAATATTTTTTAAAATTAAAATTGTGTTTCATAGAAAGAAGATCGACGGAAAAAGGCAAGCAGTGGAAAAGGAGGGGGTGGTACTCAAGGACGTGAGACTAAAACAAAGTCTACAAAAAAGGTATCGTACAACATAGCAGGGTTTGTGATTAGTTCAGTTAATATGAAAAGAATATTTTTTAGAAATACATGACAGGTTCAGGTCGTAAGGAAGATTCAGATTCAGAAGATGATGAGCCTAAACACAGTCACGAAAGTAATAGTAAACAAGGCCTTACTCTACCCGTACTATTGTTTCTGAGTCAAAAGGAGATAATAAGAAAATTGGAAAATGAAGAATCTTTGGCCGATGCACCAAAAGAAATCTTAAAAGGGATCGCAAATCGAATTCTTCCGTTAGTTTTTTATTTATTTTTAACCAATTTAATTCTTGTTTGTTTAATAACTCGTTTTTTACAGTCCATTACAACAAGAATATCAAATTGTGGTGAAGAAAGCTTACGATGCTTTTGTTTCTGAACAAGTTGGAAGAAAATCCAAAGACGAATTATTGGTTAAAGCTAAAAAATTGGTTGTTTTTATGAAACTTTATGCTAAAGGATTGGATGCGTTTGAAAATGAGGATGTGAAACCACAACTTGAAAAATATTTATTAAGGAATTTTTGTCAAGAAGTAATTAATGGACTCACTGAATACTTTCTCGTGGAAGCTGGAATACAAGATGGAAAGGTAAATTTTCATAAATTAAATTTTTGATAAAAATCATGTAATTCTTTTTCTTTCGTAGATTAACGATTTAGAAGACGAAGCTCTTGTAGCCGACATTTTGAATCTTAGCAGAGCAAATACTGCTTCTGATTTCATACATGATGTGGAGAAAATATTTCAAGTTCGAGGTGAAAAGGATTTCGGAGATGTATTGACAGAAGCAAGAGAAAGTTTAGAATCGCAATTAACTTCAGCTCAAGAATCTGGCGATCCAGCTTTATTTCTTCATGTTTTTGTTCTCCTTGCCTTTAGCCTTATCAAGAAGTGCCTAATTTCAGCCAGTGGGAAATTCGTACCCCAAATTATTCAAAGACTAGGCAAAGACATGAGTAAGGAAGAATTTGGGAAGTTGAAACTTGCTCAGGATGCTGTGATTCATCATATTAAAAGCAAAGGTCAAGGTCAAGTTGACACAATTTACGACGACCTCAAAAACATTCTCAAAGTTTTTAAAAAATGAGACTAAAAAGGCGCGAAAGGATTTCGGCTTATTTGAAATCTTGTTTGTAAACAAAACACAAACGCTAAAAATAAAGTTTTTAAAGTGAATTGTATTTCCCAAATATAAGTCTCGTTCATTTTTTACGCTTTGATGGCTGACAACGAAGGGTTCGATGGACATCAAGGAGATGTAAATTTGGACCTGAAGCCGATAACTGACTTTGATTTGGGTAAGACTTACACTTAATTAGGAAGTTTAATTTTCTGGTAAAAACTATTACTTGAATTGTGTTTTATCTTAATTTGATAAAATTCACTTGAGTAGGGGTCAAGGAGGAGCAGTGAAGTGGGTACTGAAGTAATTTTGTGGTGATGGTGATCGATTGGAAATAAATGCAGCGACAACTGACTGAATTTTTCATAACTTCAGAAGTTTATGTTGTTTTAGGTATTGGAGGAGATAGTAGAGATTTTGTACGAGTTTCCACAATTGACGACAACATTACTGATGCTGAATTAAATCTCATCACATGGTTGCTGTTAGAAAAAGAGTTTTCCAAAATCCAAGAAGAATCGGGAAATTCTCTCAGTAGTTGTGGTGTTGAAGTTGATGATACTGGAGGAGGTGACACACTAGATGCTGTAGTTCATCCTGAAGGACGAAAAACTTTTAAAACTCAAGCAAAACGATGTAAGGATTAATAATGACAATCAACAAAGGTCTAATGTGTAATTTTTCCAACAGATGCTGAAGATCTGCTTCGAGCTGTTGGTGTTTCCTTACCTTTTGAGTTGTTATCTATTACCAAACGAGAGCAGTTATTTACATTGTTCTCTTCTCACAGTAATTTGGTACGAAATGAAAATTACCGGTAATCGTCATTTACTTCTCTCCGACTTGAAAGAAGGAAACTAATTTTTTTTAAATTGCTTTAGTTCAATAATTGATCTATACGCTGCTCTTCGTCGTCGTTCTAAATTCCGCGAAGAATTCCAGATACTGAATATACTTGGTCAAGGAGAGTTTGGTGTAGTTTACTCAGTCAGTCACATTCAGACATCAACTCAATTTGCAGTAAAACAAATCGTAATAAGTAGCTTTGACGCCATCGAATCGATTGACATGGCTTTGAATGAATCCAGAATCCTAAAAATTCTAAATGGTCATCCTAACATTGTTAAGCTTCATGATTCATGGCTTGAAGTTGACCAGCATGATAGTGAGACACTTGTGTTTTACATTCAACTGGAGCTTTGTGGTAAATCGTTGAGTAAGTGGTTGGAAGAAAATCCAAATATCAGATTAGCTGAGATGGATCTCTTAAAAATTTCTATTCAACTCCTGGAAGGTGTCAAATGGATCCATGAAAATGGTTGTCTTCATTTAGACATTAACGTAATTTTTAAAAAAAATTATAGACAGAATATAAGTTTTTAGGTTTATTTCTATTTTAGCCAAAGAATATTCTATGGAGTGACAGTTCATGCAGCGTTGTGAAGTTCGCTGATTTTGGACTCGCTGTTACAGGAAACTCTATTCAAGGTCGAGTAGGTACAGTTCCCTACAGTCCCCCCGACCATAACTCAAGTCCTAAGGTAATGTTAAAAAGTGAAACACTTCATTCATCCAACATGGAATTAATTTAAGTTTGAATTTCTTAATTTTAGTGTGATGTGTATTCTCTGGGTTTAACTTTACTTGAATTCTCTCAAAATATTTCAACTAGACTTGAACTTTACAAAAGACTTGAAAATCGAAACTTTCAAACGAATATCCCATTTTTGGATCTTATACTACCCAATATGTTACGAAAACAACCCAGTCAGAGGCCATGTGCGGATGAATGTTTACAAACATTGTACGACTACGCCAATGACAAATAATGAAGATTCTTTATTTCAGCTTCAGTTATCTTTTATTTATAAAGTAAATTTATACTACTCCAAGTATATCGAAATTGTATAAAATAATACGCCCATAAAAATCAGTGCTATTAGAAAAATTGAGAAAAAATTTCCTCCCTGTCAATGGTTTTACAAATGGAAATTTTTGTAAAGAATTATTGTCTTGGGCTGAAAATTGGAATTTGTTAACATTATTTTTATCATCATTTGATTCTTGTATTAAACCTAATTCACATTCTTTTCCAGCAAAACCACCTTGGAATTGTAGTTTTATTCCAGTTATAGTTACAGTAGAATCAAACGAAAAATGGATCCATTGAGGTGTCCCCTGTTGTAAGCAGATTTAATATTCACATTTTCATAATATTACTTTCTTCTAAATTTTAACCTGATCTGAATTCCAGCAAGTTTCATCTTTTTGATCAAATAGAAATTTTTTCCCATATACTTTCCTATCGTTATTCAATACAGAGCTTACTCTAAAAATATAATCATTTATATTCATAATTATAATAATACAAGATCATAAACTAATTTATTGTAAATCTTACTTATATTCTTGTAATTTTTCTACTAGAGATATAGATTCCATCTTTCCGTTCCACAAGATTGTTTTTGTATATCTTGTACAGTAGTGTCAGATTTGTAACTTCTTCAGTTAGTTCTTTTAGCGTTCAACAAGAAAGTTTCTTGTTGAACCAAATTAAAGAAAGTTTCTTTAATTTGGTACATTAATATAAAACTGGCGGTTCTGGTCCACAAATTTTAGGTTTCGATGGAACCATTTAAAGATCATGTCTTGGAATTTTGGGAACAATTTGTTCACTTCACGTCATGTACACAGAACAGAAGCAGATTAATTTATTCTTCTTTATTCTAAAGATGAAGTTAAAAAATAATTTTTTTTTAGAATATATTTTATGAATTTTATTATAATATTTATTGAATGGAACAAACAGCAGAATTTATATCATTATTAAGAGCTGACGCTCCTGCTGAACCAGCGGATGGTCCTCCTCCTGTACGTGTTTGTTGATTGGTCTGTCTTCGAATAGCCGAAGATGGAACAGGTACTGGACCTTGTGGTGGATGTGGTACTTGTGACACTGTTGAAGGAACACTTGGTAGTTGGTTCTGGGTCTGTGTCACTCCTCCTCCAGAAGATCCAGCTATATTTTCTCGTATTTTGTTTCCTCCATCTGGATTTATAAAGTAAACTGTTGATGTTGTAAAACAAGTTTGAATCTATAAATTCAAAAAATTATTATTTAAAAAAAAGGAATTTATATTGAAAGTATATTCTTACATTTTCACCAGATTTTGCAGAAACAATAAATGAAAGTGGTATGTCATATTCTTGTTTGAATCTTGTATGACTATCCAATCGTACAGTTCTAAGATGTTCTAAATCTGCTTTACAACCAACTAATGCTAATGTAGTCTTGGATAGGTCCACATGAACCTTAATGATATCCATCCATTTTCTCAATTCGTTAATTGATGATACATTAGTTACATCGTACATTAACATTAGAATCTGAAATATATTTTGTATTTATATTTAAAAAATAATTTAAATTGTAAGGAATTTCCTTACATCTACTCCAGATTTTAAATAAATTCCAAGCATTTTGGAATCAATAGCAAGGCCTCCAATGTCCAACATGATTAGAGTACCTGTTCCATGTGGACGTACTGTTATTCTTCTTGAGAAAAAATCAATCCCTGATGTTGGATTGTATGGATTTCCTTGAAATGAATTTTCAACGTATCGTTTTATAATACATGTCTAAAATAATAATCAATTAAGTATTCTCAAAAAAAATTAAATTAAAATTATTTAATAAATTACTTTTCCAACACATCCAGCTCCAACAAATGCTAAGCGAATTTGCCGTCCTTCCAATTCCATTTTCAAAATTAAATTAATTTAATTTCTATTCATTTTTTAAAAACTATTCGTTGCACATTAATATTTTAGAAAAGATGAAAGTTGTGCATTTTTGTAACCAAGCAGCGTAAGCTAGAGATAAACGGTAATAATTAAGGAATAAATTAATAGTGGGGGCATATTATTCTAAAGTGCATTCAACTAAAAAATTATTATCTTTTCACTTTCCTGTCAAAATCTTATAAATCTTATTAATATTTTCAGAATAGTGTTATCTAACTTTCTAACCAGCGACATTTTCTTAAAATCCGTTTATAAAGTTTTTATTTTCTCACAAACACAGTCAACGGGTCGAAATTTTTTATATAACGAATTGCTCATATAGTATTCCATACCGGATACATAAAAATATGGCATGAATATTTTCATAAGAGTGTTATCTAACTTTATAACCAGAGATAATTTCTTAAATTTCTTTTGTAAAGTTTTTAATTTGTCCCAATCCCGGTCAAAGGGTCGAAATTTTGATGTTTTTTATATAAAACGAGCTTCACATTTTATATTTCGCATTGGATATATGAAAATACGATATAAATATTTTTACAAGAGTATCATCTCACTTGCTATCAAGACAGAGACTAAAACTATAAATATCCCCAGTGTCGTTTTCGAGAAATATTAGTTTTAAGCGTGTATTTCCCAGAAAAAATCCCTCTCTTTCTCAAAAATCTCATGCTGTTGTGGGTTATTGAGATTTTTCAAAAACTTG
>JAQGCN010000291.1:0-27330 GCA_034699725.1 Friesea truncata
CCCAAACTCTAGTTGCATTTGTTTTTGTTTTTGTATTTGATTTATAAACATAAACAAAAACAAATGCATACGCAGTGTTACCCATGAACTCTAATATTAAACTTTTATTTTTAGATAAATATAGAAATCCAACACAAAAAGTATCAAAACCCAAGTGGCAAAAACACTGCGAATTATTATGTATCTCAATAATGCTGAATGGAATAATTATTCAACCTTTAGGTTTTACACTTGCAATGATTGATAATCCAACTAATGAAATTTATATAATTTCCCTATTACCAAAATCAACAATGAATTATGTACTACCTCTCGTAGTTCCATTTCAATACATTTTAATGTGCTCAATTTGGGCTGGACATGTGATTATGTTTAATATACTTATAGTAATCGTATTCACATTTAAAGCTATTTTGAAGGAATTGAGGTAATAAAATATTAAAATTTTGATATTGTATTGTTACGAATTATATTTTTTTTCAGAATTCCAAAAGCTGGAGATCCTCCCAATAGATTATTTGGTTATCCATATCAAGTTATACATACATATCGATGTATTCAAGTAATAATCTCTGTTTTAAATGATGTCAGTAGATATTTTTTATTAGTTTTTGTAAATAATGTCGGAATTACTGTAACTGTTAGATCATTTTTTATGGTTATACGATTTCATCATAAATTAACAATTCCAATATCATTTATGTTTATGTCAGAAGTTGGATTTGGATCAATATTTTTATTTTTAACTTATTTAGGATTTGGTGAGATAAATAGTATGTCTATTAATCTTATTAAAACATGGAGTTCATACAGTAAATACAAAACGTATGAAGATTGGATATTGATGAAGAAGTATATGAAATCGTCTCTACCATTAAAAATTCAACTTGGTGACTTTGGATACTACAGAAAGAAAGCCTCGGTTGGTATCCTCGGTAAAATATTTTATTATACTGCTAAAATATTAATTACTACTAAATCCATCAATTTTCATAATTAGAATAAGTTATGGTGGCATTCTTAAATAAAAGTTCATTTGTAATAAAATAAATAATACAATTACAAGGTGGTTATTTAGTCTCATAAATAAATTGTATTCATTTAATGTTAGTTTCTGAATTTATTTTATTCTTACTTGCGCAACTATGTTGAATATTGTAATAAATTCGATCACATACCAAGTTTTTGTGTAGTTGAATCGTTTAATCTCGATTCGATCAAAATAACATGGATTGAGTGGAACTTAACGAAAAATACAAACTTTTTATTTAGAAAAGTTTGAGTTTGTTTACAGGAAGTTTGGAATGATTAATGTAGAAGATAATCCATATTCTTTTTAAAAAAATTAATTTGAATTTATTATATCAAGCATTATATCCATCCAATACATAATTGTAATAGACAATAATTAATTGGCCTTATCTTAACTTAAGCAATTGTATAAATTGATTACAATAAAACAATTCTTAATTGTTGTAATAATAAATATTTTAAATTTATATTTGTATTATTAATAAGCTTTTTTAATCTATGAAGATTCTTTAATTAGATACATTAGGAGAATAATTATAGAACAAAAGTCAATCATTGATCAAGTTGACGATGTTTATAAGAAGGTGAAGCTTAAACTTTTTAACACACCATCTATACTTATTCCTTTTTACCAGTATGAGTTGAGGTTTGCTTGGCTTGGAATACTCATAAAATAAATTATGTTAATTTGGTCGTAAACTTGAATTTTAATGGAAAATAAAATTTACTCTATAATAAGACAAATCAAAGAACAGAATCATAAAAATCAAATTAAAAAACTATGATTAATAGTTTAGCATTATTAGATTATTATTAAATGTGAATAATAACTTTGTTTTAATGAGGCGATAGAAAATGGTTTCTAACCAACATGAATTTAAGCTAAAATATATTTAATTTAATTAATATATAATTAAAATAAATTATCCCAAATTCCATTGCTTTTTTTAACTTTATAAATTTTTTGGCGTATTAAATAATAAAAAATTATAAATTAAGTTCCAGCATCCAGCAGCTGATTTTGAGCATTAATTTTCTATAGCGGCACCTACCTTTTCTCACGTTTTTTAGATTATTGGTTGTTGGAACAACGTGTCTGCAGTAGTGTCACTTTTTCGGCTTTTTAGCCGGAGGAATTTTAACAATAAACATTCATTTAAATCCGAGTTTTTCAACTCACACTTAAAAACCATATGCTTTCCATTTTATTGAGTTACGTTTAAATCGCTTAACTCCAATTTCATTATTTTTTCAAACAAAACTCAACAACGGAGTCTTCTTTCAAATACGTAAATTCTAAATTTTCCAATTAATAAACGGTGCAGTGAAACGGATCTTTCATTTATACGAATCCATAACTTCCAAAATCATATCAATCTTCCAGTTCCAATTGTATCTTCCAATAAATACGCCAATATGAATCAACCAACCCCAAATGCATTATCGCCTTTGGTATGTCGAGGATTCATTAAGCAGGTAATTAATTCAACCTCTTGTTTTTTAAAAGTTGATTGATCTTGTTATATTTGTTTGGTGAAATATTAATTAGGTCAATTCTGGTGATTCTGTTATAATCCGTGGTCCACCAAATCGGGTTCCTCCATTACCTGAACGTCAGCTGAATCTTTCTAACATCACCGCACCTCGCCTTGCTCGTCGTCCGTCTCCTACTTCCAAACCGTAAGCAAGCTTTCTATTTAGCTTAGCTGTGATCTTATTCTTAACAAAACAATAGACGACCCAAATAACTTTTCCATTCTTATTTTTATTTAGTGAGGATGCCAGAGATGAGCCGTTTGCCTTTGAAGCACGTGAGTTTTTGCGGAAAAAGCTGATCAACCGAATGGTATTGTTCGTAGTTGACTACAAAGTTCCAGCAAGTGGTCGAGAGTATGGATCTTTGTATCTTGGGAATGACTTGGAGAATGCTGAGAACATTGCTGAATCGCTTGTTTCCGAGGGTCTTGTTTCTGTTCGTCGAGAGGGAAAAGGCAATGAACGACTTCTAGAATTAGAAGAAGCTGCCAAAATGGCTCATCGTGGGAAATGGAGCATGAATAATGAAGTATAAAATTTGACTGAATTGATAATATTTCTACAATAATTTTATGATTAATTATTATAGGGTTATGCTCGTGAAGTGATTTGGTCTGTAGACGATCCACGTGCTCTTGTGGATAAGGTTGGACGCAAACCTGTGAATGCTATTGTAGAACATGTTCGTGATGGATCCACTGTGCGAGTTCTTCTACTCCCTTCTAATCATTACATTACTATCATGATGTCAGGAATTCGTGTAAGGAACTTTTTTTAACTTCATGCTGTCGCGTGGCTTTGCAAATTATTGTCCAGACTCCGGAGTGATTGAAAAACTTTTTACCTTCTCAAAGCAAAACACCTTATTATGCTGTATTTATGTATGAAACAGATTTATCCCAGACAATTATTTCCAAACCCATCTACGACAATAGCTAATTATGATTAAGAAAAATAATTTTTCAATTAACTATTTTAGACACCAGGTTTCAAATTGGACGGCGAAGGAAGACCTGATCGCAATGCAACTGAACCATATGCGGAAGAAGCACGAGCATTCACAGAGCTCCGGCTTTTACATCAAGATGTTGAAGTTATTCTTGAATCTGTCAGTAATCAAAATTTCATTGGATCAATTATTCATCCAGTAATGTCTTATGAAACAATTTTTTACCGATTTGTACATTTTGATAAATGCTTGTTTTTTATTTTTAGAATGGTAACATTGCTGAACTATTGTTAAAAGAAGGATTTGCACGTTGCATTGATTGGTCCATGGGATTTGTTACTGGTGGGGCTGAGAAACTAAGATCTGCTGAAAGAGTAGCAAAAGAACGTAAACTCAGAATTTGGACAGATTATCAGGAAAATGTGAGCAGTGGAGCAGGTGGTGGACTCAAAGGAACACATTTTACAGCCACTGTTTGTGAAGTTGTGAATGGAGACTCACTCGTTGTGAGATCTCTAACAGATGGATCACTCAGAAAAATATTCATTGCAAGTATTCGGGGTCCCAGGTAAACAAATCTTCCAATCAAATTATAATTGTCATTTTTCAAGTTTAATAATCTTTTTTCTTTTTTAAGACTTCCAGATGAACGTTCTGCTGAAGATAAAGAACAAGGCATTGATATATCAAGAAAACCAGGATTTCGCCCTCTTTACGAAATTCCACATATGTTTGAAGCACGTGAGTTTTTGCGAAAGAAATTAGTTGGAAAAGAAGTACAAGTCACCGTAGATTATGTTCAGCCAGCTGACAAGGGATTCCAAGAAAAAATTTGTTGTACAGTTAAAGCTGAAGGAATGTAAGTGAAAATGATATCACAATGTACTACGTAGATTAGATTATGTATTATTATTATTACATTTTGAACAGGAACATTGGCGAAGCTTTATTGAGCAGAGGATTTGCAACTGTAGTTAGATATCGCCAAGATGATGACCAAAGAGCATCTGATTACGATTTATTGTTAGCAGCAGAAGCAAAAGCTACAAAAGACTCTAAAGGAATATACAGTAAGAAGGAAGTCAAGACTCATTCTGTAGTTGATATTACAGGGGTAAGAAATTTCTTATAATCAACTCCACTTGCCAACAAGTTTGCTAATTTCACAATTCGTTTTTTTAAGGATTCCGTTAAAGCAAAACAATTTCTTCCATTCTTTAAAAGAGCAGGCCGTACTTCAGCTGTCGTTGAATTTGTAGCATCAGGTTCACGACTTCGTCTTTATGTCCCACGAGAGTCCCGTATAATCACTTTTCTTTTGGCTGGAATCACTTGCCCTCGAGCAGATAGACCTGATGGAAAATCAAAAGAAACCATCCAAGGAGAACCATTCGGAAATGAGGCTCGGAATTTTACAAAAGAAATTTGTTTGCAAAGAGATGTTGAAATTGAAGTTGATGATATCGACAAAGCTGGAAATTTCATTGGGTAATGACAATGTTTTTATTAAATTTATGTCGTATCTAATGTTGTACCATCATTTTGTAGTTGGTTGTGGGTTGCAAATCGTAATTTGAGTTTAAACCTCGTTGAAGCTGGTTATGCATCTGTACATTTTACAGCAGAGAAAACACCATATTTCCGTTCACTGAAAATTGCAGAAGACAATGTTAAAGCTCGAAAAGAAAATGTAAGTTTTAGATCAATAAACCATTATTTTTTATAATAAATTAATTTGATAATTTTTTAGATATGGCGTGATTATGTTGAATCAAAAGAAGATTTAAAACCAGAGGATGATAAACTGGAGAGAAAATTGGACTTAAAGAATGTAGTAGTGACACATGTCACAGATGACCTCCACGTTTTTGTTCAATTTACTGACGAGGTAAGACTCTTTAGATTGAAAAATGAAAAAAGTTTAGAAAAAAAGTTTATATTTTGTTGATAAAGTTTGAACCTTAGGGATTATAACCTCTTCTATTTTTTACAGGGTGACAAACTAGAGAGCTTGACAAACGAGATTCGAAGAGAGTTGGCTGCAAATCCACCTATGGCTGGAGTATTCACACCAAAAAAAGGTAAAAATGATTGAAATAATAGAAAAGTTTATTGAAATTAATTATTAACTTCTTTTTTTTTCACATTATTAGACGTAATATGCGTAGCTAAATACAGTTTGGATGGTGAATGGTATCGGGCTAAAATTTTGAAAGAGCTTCCAAATAGACAAGCTTCCGTTCAATTTATTGATTATGGAAATGGTGAGATTGTAAATGCAAGCAAATGTGCATCTTTGCCTTCAGTTCCAGGCGCATCAAATCCCGGATATGCAAAAGAATATGTTTTTGCATGTGTCACACTTCCTGTTGATGTAAGTTAAGAAAAGTTGATCATTTATATTTATTATACTGATGCTTTTTTTCAATTTGATAGGCTGATTACGCAACTGATTCCATTAATGTTTTCAAGCAAGAACTTGGTTATGGTGGACAATTTCAACTGAATGTTGAATATAAAGTAATTAAAATGAAATAAAAGTTAAATAAAAATTAATTGTTTCAATTTTTATTTTAGGTAGGAGGATACGAATACGTGACTCTAGTTAATGAAAGCAGCAAAGAAGATGTAGGAGAAGTACTCATTCGAGATGGTTTCTTACATGTTGAAAATCGGAAAGAAAGACGACTTGCTAAATTGGTACAATATAATTTTTATGGAAAGGATTCTTTTTTACTCTAAATTTTTAATATGTCTTTTTTAGGTTTCTACGTACAAGTCAGCTGAAAAGGAAGCAAAGACGTCTCATCGTGGTGTATGGGAATATGGGGACGTAACTGAAGATGATGCCCGTGAGTTCGGGCTGAGTGGCCGCTAATTTTGATGGAAGAGTTGATGTTAGAAGAATTACTCCAAATCATGATTATCGTATCATCCAGAAATATTAATTGACAATTAATTAGGTTAAAAGACTAAGAAAGGAAAAATGGAATTTCCTCAGACAATTGTGCCTCCCTTGGGACTAAAGTATAAATATTTTCATTTTTCCTCTCTTAAGAGGAAAATAAAACCATCTTTCTTATTTTGGGATTATAAAATTGATTAATAAGAATTCAATTTATCTCCGACGAGTTGATTCACATTCAACCTGACCTGAATAAGGGAAAATGTGTTGGAATTTTAAAACACAACCTTCGTCTAATGGTACAATTACAAGAATATTATTGGAAAAGATGGATTATTTTTGTTTTCCCAGAGAAAGTTTTCAAAGAGAAAGGAGCTTATAATGAGCTTATTTCCTAAGGAAAGTTAAGATTTTTCTATTAGATTTTCTGTAGGCGTTGAGTGAGGTCCTTATAGAGTTTTGGATTAAAAGAGTGACCAATTCGGCGTCCTAGTTTTTTGGCTCCCGGGTGACGATAATTTGGTTTCGTGTTGGTGGGTGAGCCTCTGGAATTTGAGTGCGTTCATTTTCTTATAAGCTCGGGTATTTTTGCCAATAAGTTTATAGTACTCTAAAAACTGTATATTCTTTTTGTTCTTAGGAGGACTAGGAATAAGAAGTAAAGTTTAGTGTTAGTTGAGTGAGTGAGTGTTGGTGGTGAAGGAAGAGAAACAGTTTAAAAGTTGTAGTCCTTGAAAATAAGTAAAAATCAATTGAAATAATTAAGTGTGAATTATAATTATGGAGGAAGAATCTCTAAAGAATAAGGTGGGGTAGGAAGGATTTTTTAATTTTAAAAATTTGGTGAGTATTATTTTAGTTCTGTATTTAGAATTTAGGTAAAGAACTTTAAACAAAACTCCTCTGGTTTTTTATTATTTATTATTACGTAAACGAAATAAGAGAAATAGACTAAATTTATTATTGATGGAAAAGAGAGATGATGGAATTATGAGGGGGGTTATGATCTTATTACAATCATACTTAGGAAAAACTAAAAAAAAACACAAATTTTATAAGCCATAGTCAATATTTTTTTTTAAAAAGAAGGATTTTATACGTAAAATTTAAGCATTTCCAAGCATTTTAAAAAGCAAAGGACTTTTTTCGTTAATTTGATCAAATTTTTTTTATTTTCAAGAATTTTACGGCAATCATACAAAAACAAACCAGAGAACCTAAAATAAGGTTAAAACTAATGAATAATTTTATGTTTAATTAGTTGAATAAATATATATTTTCCATAGTCTGTTTTAGAGTAAAATTTTAGAAGTGTGTGGTTGATAGTCTGGGGATTATGGAAAAGAAGATTAGGGGAATAATTAGTAGAAAGTGTCTCTGGAAACTCTTACTAATTGAGTCTCATCAGGGAACTCAATTCTAATAATCTTCATTTCATAATTTTTTTTAGTTGACAAATTCTTCCACAATGAAAAAAATTAGGAGGGTCTCTTCTGTTTAGGACTTATTAATATTTGAAACCAGGATTTATAATTTAGTAGCCAAGAATAAAATCCACGTCACGTCTTCAGTTTCAGTAGTTAAAAAGTGTATAACTGGAACTCCAACAACTTTTAAGTGTCAGTAAAATATATCGCATATAAGTTTCTTCCACATGAAATCAAGATGATTTTTGAAAGAAATTGAAAGTGGAATTTAGTCAAGTGACAACGACGACAACGATAACGAGTTCCCCCAATAGTGAAGAAAAAGCATATCTATTGTCTGCGTGAGTGATTCTGGCTTTGTATTTCCGGAGAAAGGTAAGTTAAGTTAATGAAAATATTTTTGAATTAGGATTTTTATCCTAATTAATAATCATAAAGCATTTAATTTTTTTTTGACTAAATAAATTATTTAAATCTTTTCAAAGGAAATTGTGTCTTCTTTTTACACTCACTAAACCGGTAGCCTGTTATTTAATGGACCTTTCATTGTAATCACTTTAATAAAAGTAAATCATCTTATAAATCAGGTTAAATGGGGTAAAACTAGTTTTCTAATAAGACACGACCTTGAAAGAAGAGGTTTTGTTTAAGAAGATGGATTGATTGTAGTGACGTTATTATTGGTTTGGTGGTGGAGGTAGGTGGTAGGAATTTTCAAGTTTAAACTTAAAAATTAAGCATTAAATTAAAACAAATTCTTCATAAATTAATTGAAGAGGAACAATCAATCGATTACCCTGTTGCCTGTGCCTGTGGGATTCTTATCATACTGTTGGTACTTATTTAGAATTTGAAAATCTGAAATGTCTAACTCTAAAGTCTATGCATGTAAGATTTTCAATTTCGAACAAATTTTTCGCTAATGCGTATTTTACGTGCAATTTCGTCCATTATTTGACTGATCGTTGATCGCTTCGCTGATTTCCAACCCAACTCAAAAGAAGACACAGACTGAGAATCTTAAGTGGGTCATTCCTTTATTGCTTGCGTTGCGTCAATTTGGGTGAATCGTGTAACCATATTGATGAAACGCGTATCCTTTCCTTTATGATGATGATGTGATAGGAAGACGACGCAAGGAACAACATCAAGACTCTTGATCTCTAAAGTATTTTTGTTTATTTGTTTTTTGTAGATAATCGGAAGTTGCGGTTCTCCATTAATTGGCTGTGGTGATATCCTGGTGGTCCTTAACTGAAGTTTAGTGGTTAATTTTTTTGTAAATACTACTATGTGGAACATACACGTATTCCTCGAACTGACTGGAGTAGTAGTTATTGGCTCCTGGAGTTGTTCTTCTCTCAAAGGTCAGACGACTCCATGGGTATCCCCCTTCTTCTTCTTCTTCCCCGCTCGCTCTCTTCCACAGTAGTCATAGTCAAGTCAGTAACTTTAGAAGAAAAATTCTCCAAAAAGACGTGGAATGGAGAGAGCAGGAGCAAAGGAGTTCAGATACAATCCATACCCCGACACGAAAACAACATTCTTATCCAGCACACAATTTTCTCTGTATCTTCCCTTCATTTTTGGAGGGAGCTGCTTCCTATTCATTCTCGGCCTCTGTCCAAGTACCCTCATCCTCCAGATCTCACTCTCCGTCTCACTTGTATCAACTTCATCAATATTGTATTGGACATTACATTTTAATTATAAATCTACAACTTCCTCCATTGAGAATCTCGTCTTTAGCCTTCACTGGACAGGACTTGTTATAGAGTCAATATTTAATAGTCAAATTTTAAATTTTTGTGTCAGTTTGGGACTAGTGCGTGTTTTTGGAGTAGAACAAAGGGAAGGAGCAAGTATCTTAATTGGTTTGTGTTTATTTAGAAGAATTGGGTGTTTATTTTTAAGTTCACCTATTCTTGTCCATTGTTTGGGACTTATTGGACTTCTTCTGGGTAGGATCTTTATCTTAAAGGTCACGGAGTCGTCAAGGAATAATGTTACAACATCCCCACTGACACAACCAGTCCCGTCCATTCGTCTCTCGTGTCCTGGAGGGGATCAAATCAAGTCTGGTTCTGGCAGTACAACTACTGCTGCCCCTAGTCCTCCTGTCGTCCCTGTCATACGTCGTTCTCCTGGCCATTCTGGTGGTGGTGGTCCGCCTCCAGTTACCGTCAACCTGGCATCTTCATCTGAAAGACAAAAAATGAGACGAACGTCTCTACCTGCTGCTCTTCCTGTGGGAATACAACGGCCCAATCTACATCATGTAAGCAAAAAACTTAATTAACTCAAGCATTAATTTATTAACACTATACATTAAAACACACACCAACACACACGGTAGTAGTTAGTTAGTTGGTGTGTTGTTAAGTTGATAATAAGAGCCTACTCAAAAAATAATAATGTTAACCTTTATTTTTCCTTCTAAAGTTTTGTTGTAGTAACTTAGACTAACTAAATGTCCAAAGTGAAAGATCAAAAACTTTTAATTACAAAAACGTCAAAATCTCTAAAATTGTTAAAATTTTTAATAATTATACTCTATAATTCAAAATGTGAAAAATTGCAAATTAGGACATTAATTTCTTTCTTTTACAACAAAACCTAACTAATGCTGATGCTGACACGCAAAGTAAAAGAAACAGAAAAGGATTGAATGATTTTCACATGATTTCAATTTCAAACGAATAAATCCTAATGCAAACACGAAGGGTTAATTAGTGGTTTGTTTAAAACAATTTACTTAGAGGCACACTTGTGCCTTTGTTTACAATAATTTCAAAATCATTTAATATTTTTCAAAATTAAATAAAATTACTTCCTCCACCCATATTTTAAATAATTTGTAACAGAATGATGGGAATAAAAAATTCGAGATAACTTATTAAACTTATAATTTACGTAATGAGACAAAGTCAACGAGAATATACAAACTAATATAAGTTGACCATCATCACAGTTGTTGTAACTTGACCTTGCAAAATTTAGCACTTGAACAATCAAAGTTAGTGACATTACTCCTCTTCTTGTTTTCTTGCCTTTTTTTTCTATTGCTGCGCATTATAATTTATGACTTTAGCAAAATTTTATTTGCTACGAAAAACAAGGTTAATCACTTCTTTTCCATCATCATCCCGCTAAAACACTTCATAATTGATTTATAAAAATTTATTAGTTAAAAATAATAATTACAACTTTTTATCGTTTATAAATTTTCTACTAATCGTATCATGAAATTGAATGAATGTTATTAAATAGGAAGAAGGGTTTTAAAAATGAATTAATTTACTTATAAGTTATAACTTAGAGAATAGAGTTAAATAAAGTTTAGAATAATTTTATAAAAATGAATTTACAGATTGCGTCATGAAGATGATCATGACGATAGATTCGTCTTCATCTAATAGACAATCCCTTTAAACTAATCTTATCCAATATATCCAAAGTTCACAGGGGGTTACACACAAGACACAATTTCATCGTATATTAATCAATTTTTCATAAAAGTTTTCATTTTACGTCTTCTTTGAATTGAAAAATATAGATTATACTTTACTTAATCGTTCATCCTCAGAACATTTTAATTCAAACAATTAAATCATAAGACTATGAGGTATACTTGACTCAGCTATTTTTGAGTATTTTGATCTTGTTTATCTTCTTGTATCTCATAGTCAGTCATAAATGTAATAAATTTTTATTGTCGTTGTCAATACTTAACTTTTTGCATGACTGATATCAAATTTTTGGCTCATATTTTGCAAACATTCTTTTAAATTTAATTTTTGCTATTTTTTAAAAGGATTTTTCGATTGATTTATTTTAATAGAATGTTTAATAATTTATGTTGAAAATCTAAAGATAAATGTTAGAAATCGTCTGGTTTAAAGTTTGATACTGTTAATATTAATAAGTTAGACTGATTATTACAAGTTCCTTGTAGAATATTTGAATATTTTGATCTGGTTAAAATGCAGGTAGGGTATACACTATACTATGGACCAGACTTATTTCTTTAGACTGAGCAGTTTTATGTCATGTTATGGTTATTACTAATATTATTTCCTTAAGTCTAACATATTCTTATATATTTTTCCTTCAATGACTAAAATAAGAACTCAGGTAATATTTTATTTCATTGCAAAAGTATTTATAGCTAAGTCAATAGCATTGATTAAATGATATTGAATTTTCCAATATTTGAAATTAGAATATTCATTTTATTGATTCCGGAATACAATTCTAAAATTTATACACAAAGATAACAAATCAGTGAATGAATGGAACAGTATGCTACTCAATATTCTAATTTTCATAAAGCAATGCGTATAATCTAGTTATCAATCCCATCTGATTTTTACGAAATTATTTCTTTTGAAAGTTGATTTTTTAATTTAAAGAGAAAATTAATTTATTTATGATATAAATAGAAAATAGATGAAAGGATACAGTAGGGTGGGTAGTGTATTCATTAAAGTAATGTACTACTGTAAGTTTATGCTTTGTTAGAGAAGTTCCGTATTTGATTTGATTAGAGTGTGAATAATTTGCGGTGGGACTAAAAGTGGGACAGGGTTTCTAAAATGTAATTGAGTGACATTGGGGATCTGTTCAAGGTTTTTTAGGATCAATATTCTGAAGTGTGGTTCTGGTGTTTCATTTTCTAGTGTATGTTCTTTCTTTTATGTTGTGTCTGTACTGTGTGTATGAAGAGAAGAGTAATTATGTGTAAAGTAGGTCTCTCTTTCTTAACAGGTGGAATCCAAATCCAGTCAATAAATCCAGGAACCTAAGAAAAACCGAAAAATATTGATCCAAACCAAATAAAAAACTAAAAAGCTCAATTAAAAATAAACTAAAACTAACTGCCTTTAGATTGTTTGAAAAGTTTTACATAATAAAACCTAATATTACAAGGCTACGAAATAAGGCTTCTAAATTCATAGTACTGAATTTAAATCATTATGAGCCACATATGAGCTCGTAATGCATAAAATTCTTTTATTCAGAAGTGAGCAGTCATTAGATTTCACAAAATCACTTTTAAAGTTTTTTTTCTTCTAAGCATAAGCATTAAAGTGCTTTTGACTTAAAAATTGAAAGTTTAAATAATACAAAATCGTATTAAGTTGATTTCTTTCATTATTTACATATTATAAAATTGTCTATAAAATCATACTTGAAACTCCATGAAATGAAATTTAATACAATTTCTCATCTGTCATTTTCATATTCTTTAAGTTAATTGGTAACTATTATGGAAATGAAATTATGAAAGTTTAATATGTAATTGAATTAACTTAAGTTTTAATAATGAAAGTGCTACCAAATGAAATTAAAAGACCTAATCGAATTTTTAAAAGTGAGTCAAATATTTAAATTAAACTAATCTTCTTCATAAGAATATTATAATTCATCATCACTCTTACTTACTTTCGTTTCAAAAATCCTATTTCATTTAGTAAGTAAATGATTCTTTCCCTGACATTTCTTACTTGTGTTTTCAAGATGAATTTCTGGTAGACAAAACAACACGTGTTGTTTGCATGTTTAGGCATAGTAACTCATAAATAGGTCATAGGTAACTTCTAAAAAGGCAACAGTTAACAAAGCATGTGTTAACACTATACTATTGTTAGAAACAAATATCCAGTAACTTATATTAGTTAAAGCAGTATCTTTGAGTTAATTACTAAATGATATTTGTTTAATATTTAATTAACACACTATAGAATATACTTAAATCCAAAATGAATACATTTTATTAAGGTTACTTTATTAATACATCATCTCTATACAATATAAGTTAGTTTATTTATGGTATTGAAGAAACTTCAACCATATAGGCATAAAACGTATATGTCATATACGTTTTTTAAAGTTCTAAATAATGTAATGTAATATGTATTGACGTAGATTCTTAATGAGTAACCACAAAAGTTATCTGCGCTGCGGTTGCTAAAGAGTTTTATTATATTTCACAATTTAAAGATGACCCTTTCTGAACTGACTTCCTTTCTAACTCTTCATACAAAAAATTTAGTTTAGGCGTGTGTTAACTATATGTATGTCTCTGATATCAGAGAAATAAGGATAATTTTGAAGTGTAATATGATAATGAATAAACTTTTTTTTTACAGATTCATTTTTCTAAGTTAATCAATCTTAAACGACACTGTTATGACTTCAACTTGCCAGTCTTTAAATTATCAACTTTATTTAATATTTTATATTCCTTGTTAATGATAAATGTTATTATTGAAATTATTTGTATATTTGAGATCTTTTTGAGTGTTATGTTTGTTTCAATTTTGGGGGTCTCATCCTTAGATCCTGTTTATTTACATTATGCCCTTTTTCTTTGGCCATCTGTAATTTAAACGACGACGAGGACAGGGTTATAAAATTTTAATCCGAATCTATATATTTTATCATCTATCAAAAAAGGCAATAAATTAAATTCAATATTTTATTTTTAATTTACTAAATTCAAATATTAAAATTAATATTTAATAATTTCCATACATTTCTTTAAAAAATATAACCTTTATACAATCTTCGTTTTATAGCATAACAATTATTTCTCATTCGTTATTTATTACTTTAGCTCCATTTTGAAGAGTTTAGAATTAAGCTCAATTTTAAAATTTAATATTTTGAAGTGTAATTTTATTTTATTGAATTTATTATAAATTTTGTAAAATCCATACACTGAGAAAAATAAGTGACTCCCGTCTTTCTTATTTTCATCAAATGATCATGGGTTTGTATTTGAACAACAAAATCCACAAACACACAAACTTACACACGAAGTATAGACTTGAAGAAAAATATAGGCTTCAAGTTTTTTAACCACCCACCTACGTTTTCTTCAAAATTAAAAATAGACATCATATGCTTCATACATTACTTCAACTTCAGCCAATAAAAATCACAACAAAAAATAAGAAAATTCTTTACTCAATTTAAAAATTAGATTAGAATCATCTTTTTTTTTAATAAATACAGCTTATACCTATACGTTAACATGCCTTTAAAGATTGGATTCTTGCTTATTTCGTAAGAGTAGTAATAAATTCTTAGGTTTAGGATTTATATTTTTGACATCTAATATAATCGATTCCCTTGCCTTTTCAATCTTATGGATTACATTAATGTTAAAATGCATAAGAACTTCAAATATTCAAAAAAATCGTATATCAATTTCGATTAAAAAAAGTCTAAATATATCGTTTCATTGGTTTTCGTATTAATGTATTTTTTCATTGGATTTGGATGACTCTAGAACTCACTAAAGAAATGCGGAGGTGTTTAGTTTTGATTGACATACACATAAAACAAGTGACGAATTTGTGAACAATGGAAGTTTACAAGGAAAATTGCTAAGAACAAATGTAATTTGTGTAAACAAATTTTGTTAAATGACTCTTTGTCATAAATAAATTATTCACTTAACATAGTGTACAAATGTTTCAACTGTTTTTTTTAAAATCATTTATAAAGAATTTTAAATAAAACTTAGTTTATTCTACGTTTTTCATAAATGAAATTTTATTTTTATTGGAAACAAATAAAAATATAGATATGCTAACTTGCGTCATTCAAAACTTATTAAATACTTGAAAAATTAATTTTAGTAAAAACACTTTCATGTCAAACTTTATACGACAGACTAAAAGTAGAAGCTCGTTTTTAGAAATAAACGTAAATTTTTTTAGTATGTTTAACGTTTAAAAAGGCTTTTTGTATGTTTGAATGTCAAATTAGTCAATCTATTCTTATATCTCAGAACACACAAATTCTAAATTCGTAATTGGACAATTAATTTTTTTTGAAAAATTATTATTTCTATGAAATTAAAATATTCATCAAATAATTTAGGGTTGGATGGTTAAATAAGTAGAAAATCTAGCGTTAAAGTGAATTAATATATTTTTTATTTTTCCGAATGTAATATGTTTTGTAAGGGATTGTATGTCTTAAAGAAAGAGTTTGATGCCTTTAGGTTGTTTTTTTATTGTATTTATATAGACGATTCGTATCGTTTTTGCAAATATTGAGATTGTGTGTTTGTAGGCTGTACGTATAATTTGAATCCCTTCTGCAAATAAATCCTTGTGGTTGGTAAGAGGAAATTGAAAATTTTGAAGTATCACTATAAAAAGAGACTAAAACTTTAGATAGAAGGAAGAAGGCGAAGGCCTTCTTGAAATAAATTCTTTTTAGGAAAATTACTTCTCCTTTTGTAGGAAATTCTAAAACCATTCAATTTCTTTATTTTGGAAAACGGAATTAATTATTTTTTAAGGTAAAAAAATGGTTTTTAATTTAAAAAATTGAAAATGAAGATTGGATAACTTAAAAACGGGAATTCGTATCTGGATACAAAATTATGTATTGCGAATTTAAGCGTGGGTCGATGGAATAAAAGGGAAAGAAATTGAGTTAGTTGGTTGATGTAAGTGAAAGTTCGGAGAAAGTAGAATTGATTCGGTCATTCTCTCATTTGCACTTTCTCTCTCTTTTTTCCAATAAAAATTAACTTCAAGAGTAAAGTTTGAATTTTCATGTCAGTAGTAATAGTTGATTTTGATCATGAGCCCACTCCTTTTTCCAATTAACATTGACAATCACTTTTTCTTCTACGATTAAAACACTTGAAACACCACCACCACTTGGGAAACTGGTTAAAATAAAATGCCACTTTACTTGTGGATGTAAGGTTACCTCCAAATTATTTTAGGAAGTTACTTCTCTTACTATTGTATTAACATGTCTTTCTTATGTACACACGTAAGAAACTACCATTAAAAGAAACTCTGATCTTAAGTTAAATTATAGCAATACATAACCTCTACACGCCCCATTTAATTAAAGGTGCCTCGTGTCTTGCCTGTAGTCTCAAAGTTAAAATGTTACAAAGATTTAAATGTAGAATGATATTAACACTTTCTCGGGGAAATTACAATTTTATTGTTTAACGTGACGACATTATAACAATCACCAGAGAAATTACTTTACTTCTTCCATTATAAACAGATTGATTGATTTTCCTAATTAAATTTTTTTTTATAATTTTAACTGTAAGGTTTAAACTTTATTTTCTGCCACATTGATTTTAACTAATGTCCGAAACGAAATAAAAAGTTGTTAATATAAGAAAGAAAGTAGAAGAAACGAATTCGTTTCAAGGGTTATATTAGAAAGGAGAAAATAGACGGTTGTTATTTTATATCTTTTTTGGTGTCATTCTTGTGTCAAAGATGAATGTTGTTTTTCGTTATGTACACGGTTAGATAAATTCCAATTTTTTCCCCTCATTACCCTTTCCTTTTTTCATTTTATTTTATTTGATACTGAGACTGTGACACCTCTGGCCATAAATTCTCCTTCTTTGACTGACGTCTTAAGGCGGGGCTTAAGTATTTTTCGGGAATTGCGACTTCGGATTCAGCCGAAGGGAATCCTTTCTCCTTATTTGCATTTCCAATTCCAAAGAATTCCAATATTGAAATCGCCCACTTCACATTTTTTTTGTCTTCAACAGGTTTTTTATTCTTCGTCTTCTTGAAATCTCATCTCACCTGAAATGAAATAAGAAACAAAGTTAAGAGACAGGAATTGATACTCAGGAAATAAGGATCAATATCCATTCAAAATTAATTCCCTTTTCAACCTATCCATTTACATTTCCATGATACACTCTAAAGCTTTTACGCACCGGATTTTACATCACCGATACAGTTGAGTTAATAATTGTAAATTATGTAAATGTTATAATTATATTTTTAAGAAATCCATAGTTTTCTTTTACTTTTTAATTTTCACTAGTAACAATTTTAATAGTGTTGGGTGACTAGTTCATGTGACTTAAGATTAATGCAACTTATGCTTTTTTGTGAATTTAATTTGGTTAAATTTTATATATAACTTATTATCTTATTTTAGAATTTTTTCAATAATAATAAGTTAAAAATTCGAGTTCCGGGATGTAAATATCATAGAACGTGAAAGGGACTATATATAATAACTTTCTCTTTTCTTTCTCCAATTTTATCATCAAAGTGAAGAAAATGGATTTTGAGTTTCATAAAAAGTTCGGAAATTGTTTGATGAAAAAATGACGTTTTGACTTTCACTCCTATACTCATTTTTTTTTACTTTAAACCTAAAAGATCAAAAATTGGTATAATTTCTTACTTGATGATTACCAAATCAAGAGAAAGTTTTAAAAGAAGTAGATAGAAAAACTTCGATATTTCCTTTGCTTGAAAAAATTATGATATTCTAATGAGAAAAGAAATAATAATTATGGTTAGCATTTTTGAATTTTTAGTAATTTATAGATACATGAATAATATAAATGTAATATTTCGAATAATTCTACGGTATTTTCCGTTGAAACCGAAAATTGTGATCAATTTTGTCGAAACAATTATTTTGTATCATGGAGATGTTTTTTATCCTAGGCGATTTAAAATAATCGATTTTCAACTTTTCAACTTTTTTTTGGTGCCGCTGAATTGAAAATTAAATTGATCCTTGGTTCAGAAACCTTGTCTTGATTTCCTAACTCTAAACTCTTCTTCGCTTAACTTTTATTCCAAGATTTTTTACCCTGGAAAATAATTTACATCCAAAGCTCTAACTGAAGTTTTCCAGGGAAAAAAAGTTTTGTGTGAAACTGAATAATTTTCTAACCTTTCTTCTCCCACTACTTCTATTTTTTACTCAATTTCACTCAAATTAAAGTTTAAAAGTTCTTGGATTCTATTTTGGCTTCCTTATAATAAAAAGTTTTAAAAGTAGAGAAGAGATACACACATAAATAAATGCTAATTTTTTGTTCAATTGAATAAGAAGTTTTTTAAAAGTTACTCCTCCAAACTTGATAAACTTTGATTTTAAACTTGCAAAAAAACAAGATTACGAAAACAACATTGTTCTTTCTTTCAAAATAAGTTTTCAATTTCTAAATATTACTAAGAGAATGACAATTGAAAACTGACTTGATACTATGTTCGAAGAATTTTTTTTAAACATGCAAGCCTAAAAGATTTTTTTTGTAACAAAAAAGTATCACAGAAAAAGAAATTAAATGTTTTACAAAGACGGAAATAAATGTTAAAATTCTACTTTATAAAACAAGAAGTCTTTAATTTAAATAGAAGTAATTTTCTCTTTTTTGTTCATGATCTCTTTTTATTGTTATATAAGTATAGTTCTACACTATTATATATAGTGATTGTAGTGTAATTTAATTAACTTGGTAATCTTAAGAATTTTTTTTGAAGATAAAATTTGGGTAGGATGTGCTGTGCATACAAAGAGTAGATGGGCCCGCATTTAAAAAAATTAAGTTAGTACTATCGCATTTAACAACATGTGAGCGTAACATAATGTTAACTAATCTTTGTCCATTTTCTCAATTTCTTAGAGAAAAGATCAATAGAAATTAGTTCATTTCTAGCAATAAAGCAGCTCAGTCGAAGATTCTTTAAGTTGGATTCGAATTCTTTGGAGAAAGTGTCAAATGAAACCGAGAATGATTGTCGTCTCCTTTTTTCTGTTTAATTGGAGGTTATTTTCTATCTTAAGTTGGCGTGTTATTAGGATGATTGGATCTGAAACTTGAGTTTTTTTAGAAATCAAGGCGTGAAACTTTTCTCCTTGAGAAAGTTCTTTGAAGAGGAGAAAGTTTTTGTGAGGAGGAGGAGAATCCCATATTGAGAAAGTTGACATTTAGAGTAAAAACACCACACGCCAATTCAACATAATGGAACAGGTGGGTAAAAGACTTCAAAAGGAAAAGAAAAGAAAAATCATTACGAGAAACCCTCAATTCAATCCCTATCTTAACTCACACCAGGGTTAACTTTATTATAGCTTGATTTTAAGTAAGAAAAATTCTACAAAGATTTTTTAAAGATAGATGAATTGGTTGCACGTAAAAGTTGAGAGTAGACTTAAGATTAATTTTCTAATTCATTATTATTTCTTAGTTAATTTGATAGCTTCTCTTTTTTTCTTCTAAGAAATGAATTTCTTTTAGTGATGATTATCTCAAAAAGTTAATTAAAGTAAAGATGACGTTATTAAAGTTCTTTGATGATGTTGATCTGAAACCATATATTTATGGGATGAATGAAAGTTAATGAGTCAGTCTCAATGAAAGTAAAGTACCCTTTAGAATTTTATTGTTTAAAGAGTAACTACTTAAGTTTATGACTTATGAGTCTATGTGTATGACACTGTTTAAATGTTGTCCAGTAGGAACTCTAGTAGATATTAAAAGGTTAAGAGGGTATGAGAATTGTATAAATATTCATCTTGTGATGATGTGGTGAAGTTGGTTAGGAATTGAAGTTGACTCCTTGTTATCTAGGGACTAAAAGTAATTTTGACATTAAATTGACATCATGCTGGTTATTTTGAATATAGTAGTAATAACATATAATACATAAGGTTGAATACTGGATAGGATACTGTCTTTCTCTTATATAAAAGAGATCCATCTGAATAGAAAATTTAATAGCCGTAATAAAATGTATAGTATAAAATATTGTAGACGAATAGTGAACCCTGGTTTTGATTCGGTCCCTTGTGGGTTTTTGAAGTTCGTAGAGTAGTAGTGAGTGGATTGAGTGAGTGAGCTCTGTTTCTGACTTCAGAGACTTCGTTTTCTCTTTGAACTTTTAAAAGTAAAATGGAAGGTCTTCTTTTTCTTACTACTACTTACGTACTATGACACAGGTAGGACTTATCGTTTTCTCATGAATTATACAATAAAACCAACGTCGTCCTCTGTTCATTTTCCCACACTTCCAAAATAAATATAAAATCCATTCTCTTCAATATTGATTATCCATTCTTTCTCTTCTTGTTTTTCTCATGAAAGTGAAAGTTAAGTTTTTCTTTTTTACAAAAAATTTGTTTTTAATATTAATTAATTTTTGTAAGTTCTGAGGAGTGGTGATAAATGATTTCTTTGGTATAAAATGTGTGAAGGAATAATTTGACGTTGAAATGACGCAACTAGAATCTTGTGGCCTCATTTTCAACTCCCTTCCTTCATGGTATGGTTTAGTCTAAAAAAAGAGAAAAGTCGCTTGACTTCACTCCTCGAATTCCCTTCTTTTCTTTCTCTTCTTCTAAGTTTCTCAAATCTTTGGAATTTTATGTTCTACTATTAGGCTTCTTCGTCTTCTTTTTTTTATTGAAAAAAAGAAGCGCATGTCCACCTGTAGAAAATTTCATCCTTTAAGAAAACAACTTGTGGGAATCTCTTAGAAATCTTTTCAATTTCTCTCACTTTCACCATTACTTGACATTACATCTCTCTGAATTCTCAAATGGATTTATGTAACAAGAGGATGAGTGAAGTGAAAATTTATTTGTATCGATGTATTCAGAAAGGATTGAATGGTACTCTAAAGGTCAAAGGTTACAACTCTTTTAGTTTTAACTTTTTTCTTTAAATTGGATACAATGTAACCTGATAGCGTTAAAATATAATGTTACATAAAAATATAGTGTTGTCATCCAGAGGCCATACACAAAGTATAAACTGGAAAAATATTCATCATCATCTTGTACTTAATGTTCTTTCTTTCTCATTTTGGATTAATAAGCCATGTCCTATGTATTAATTTATTTATAACTTATTATTTAACTCGTGTTTTTAACGTTAAAAAGAGTTGAATTTATTAGAAAAATCCATAGTTTTTTAATTTAACTTTTTCCAAATAAAGTTCTTGAGGAGAACTTAACAGTGACTTCTTAACTTGTTTAATAGAAAAAAGTCTGCAGGGAGGAAAAGCAAAAAGCGACAAAATTTCCAAATAGCAAAGTTTTAAATTAATTTTTCTAAAAAAAAGGTGTGTATTAATTAAGAAAAAATATTGCTTTTAAGTTACAAAATGGAATAATACATTTTTGTATTTTTTGATTACAAAAATGAAGTGTTGCACATGCACTTCATTTTTTCTGTTTTATTATAAATTCAAATCTTAAAAAATATTAATTTTCTGTAAAAAGGAGTGAAATTTTTTAATATTTTTTGTTTTTCAATTTTGTAGAATACAACTGGTGGTGTTGATACAGCTTTGTTATTGGAGGCTCATGGTTTGGTTACTGATATGTTACTGGATTCTGCAGCACTTCCTGCCCATATTGTTGCAGGTCTCAAAGCATTGGCTACCCTTCTTACACCGCCACCCCCATCACTTCATTACAACAATCCAAGTAGTAGACCAAGGGCAGCACCACTTACTCTATCAACAGATCCAGATTACACATCAGATATTGATGAAATACCATACACTGGCGAAAAAATTAGCACCATGCCCAAAGTAATTCCAAAATTTTAAAATATTTAACATTTCCTAAAAGTTAATTCTGGAATTCTTTACAGAGAAACTCAACGGCCTGTAAGAAAGGTGTTTCAGCGAATCTCCTTCGACGAATGTCTACAAGGTATTTAGAAGTGATGTACCTAATTCTAATTAATATTAATCTAATTAATATTTCAAAATATTTCATAGCACATGGACAACTACAACAAGTGCAACAGGGATGCCAACTCTTGAACCTCAACCAAACGCCCGTCGACGACGTTCTGCCTCCTTTCGTACAGCTATGGGTAATTAAAAATAACGTGATTGACCCTGAGTAACCTTTGTGTTTTTAAGAGTGGAGTTGTGTGTGTTATTTCTTATTAGAAGGCACTCCTGGTAGTAGTCCTACTCAGACGAGTGGATTATTAGGAATGGGTGGTGGATCAAGTCCAGGTGGACCCAACATAATCTCACATCATCATTCAACACATCCCTCCTTACAGGCTTCACACAAATCTCGTAGCTTCTCTGCGAATGCTCTTTACGCTTCACAAGGTCTCGTCAAAATAATTCTTAATGTGTGTTTTTTGAAAAGAGGAGGGCCAGTTGTTAACATTTCTTAAATAGCCAATTACCAAATGGCATTAATTTTATCTATGCTTTTCTATTTTAACAATGTTTGCATAAGTTCATTCAAGCATGCTAAATCAATAGAATTCTAAAAACTTTACAAAGTAACCTATTTCATTCAAATGATCATTGAAAAGCTAAGCTTAAGGTTTGGATTATTACTGCTCTGTTTACCTACTTTTGTTTGACGTGATGAAGATGATTGGTAAAGTTTACAAAATGCATTTTGCGATCCGTATTTAAAGAGCATGGAGAAAATGATGTCCTACCATTTTTAATACTTTTTGAGTGTTTTAATACTGGCCCTCTTCTTCTAATGTTTTAGTATGAATAGGATAATAATTAATATAAGAGGAGTTCTAAGGATTTAAATTAATTAAGACAATAATCTTTTTAGCCCTCTCTTATTAATACCTAGAGTTCAATTAAGGAAAGAAAAGTGTATTCTGTGGGAAAATGATGAAGTTTTAAGGTCAAAAGTTCGAACTTGAGTATAAAAGCCTTATATCTTCTTAGGTGTTGAGTTCCTTATATTCATATCATTTTGGTCGTAATTTAATATAATAATAACGTATTATAAAGTTATATTCAATCATGCAATTTTAATCTCTGTCACTCTAAAAAGTTTTAAAATTGGTTTCTATTATAAGTTAAAGTTAGGCTCTTCTTAAGAGTTTCCATTCTAGAGGAAAAAGCGATTAAGAAAAACAAAAGAAAATTTTCTTTTCTTTCACAAGCTTTGAATTTAATTTTCTCAACGCATGACTAATAACGATTGGCTCAAGAAAGAAGAGATTTTTATAATAGTGATGCATTTTGTCTTAAAATTAGAAATTAAATTAGAAGAATGTAGAGGGATTAAGTTTTAATTAAAGGGTGGGTATTAAATTAGGGTTATATTTGAGTTTAGATAGATACTAAATTAATATAATAGTTTGTGTTTGTAATTAATATTTTTTATTTAATGTTGACTGACTTAGCTGTTTTTTTGGATTTTGTGCATGTGTTCCAGACGTACGCCGTCGTTTCAGTCAACAAGATTTTGATACTGCTGGAAGTCAACGAAAGACTGTGTGTAGTCTTCATCCCCTCTCGCCCTCTGACCTTTCACATCTCAACTCACTCGCTAAACTGACAGGGGCAAACTCACCCTCCTCACCCACGGCATCACAAGGGGGTACACCCTTGCCCTCGCCCCATCCTTCGAGAGACCCAAGTCCAGCTAACTTCCCAATGCCCCCTCCCACTACACCCACCCATTCAGGTAACAAAACACTGTACATCAACCCTTTCCTAAAAACCCCAAAGATTTATGTAAAGTTTGTTCAAATTTTCTTTGTTTTTTGTAAATGATTGTTCTGCACTATGTGTTATGCCACCTTTGTTTTTTTCAAACCATCCAAGCTATGAAATGTGTTCCATCTTCTTTTTCAATCAATGCAATTTAGCAAATATAACCACCTAATGCGCTTTAGCTTTGTCTAACTTGTATATTTCTTCACACACCGAACACTTGACCAAACTTATTAAAAAACTTTACCCAGAATTAATATAAGTACGCTTAACAGTAAGAAATATTCCAAAAAGTTTGAATAGACGGATTGTTAGTTTGATTTTTACTCTTTTTATAGAAATGCTTTGAATACTATTTAACAAGACTGGTTTTCAAGAACACTTATCCAATTGATATTGTCTACTTTTTGTTTGATTAACAATTTGTTTACACTTTTTACACAACGCTAAGCAAGCTATTGTAGTTTTCAATTCTTATCACCATAACATGAAAATCAAATACATAAATACTTATATCTGGAGCATTTACTACACATTTACACTCCACCCACCAGTCCAGTAATCACAAGTGTTTTGTTACTCGTTTTATATCCTAGAGTTCATCCATCCTCATGTTACTTTTTATGATAGTAAATAATAAATTCTGATGTAGTTTTTAATAATTTTAGGTGGGCCTGGTGAATTAGACTGTTTACAATTGGGGAAATTGGGTGGATTTGTGATGGAGACTGGGGATGTAGATGATAATTGTAGCACCACGAGTACATTAGGAGATGGCCCTGGTCCACCGGAAGTATCTATTGGGGGATCTTCAGGTCAATCACTGCGTCTTAGTCCTGTTATTTTTACTGTAGAAGAACCACGGGAAGAACCAATCTCTTCTGTATCCACAGACGATGATGTAAGTTTTTGTTTATATATTCTACAGGTTTACTAATTTAGTTTCCTATTGTAGGGTAGTGGCGAGGTAATTGTTGCATTGGATGGTACTAAATTTGACCTTAACACCATAGCCTCCGACCCCTGTTTATGTCGATTGCACGAATGGGACTATCCAATATTTGATTTGGAAGAAAGTTCAGAGAGACACATACTCAGTCACGTAAGATTTTATTTAAAAAAGCTTCTTTAATTAATCAAATGAGTTATGGATACAGTAATTGAATTTTAATTAATTTTTTAGATGTGTTACAAAGTGTTCCTTGTTGTTGGGCTTTTCGAGGCCTTCAAAATCCCAATAAATGAATTTATCAATTATTTCCATGCACTGGAAATGGGGTATCGTGACAAACCATGTAAGAATTAAACAAAAGAATATTAATTGTCATAGCTTACATTACTAATAATTAATTCTTATTCGTTTAATTTAGATCATAATCGAATGCATGCGGCAGATGTCCTCCATGGCGTTTACTATTTAACATCACAACCAATTCCTGGATTTGAAATGCAACTTTCAGACCCTGAAACACCATGTGCTGCTGGTAATCTAATATTTGAGCATAACTTAATTACTTTTCTTTAATTAATAATTGAAATACATCACATGTAAAAATTTATTTTAATATTAATTTTTTCTGAATACTGTCATTTTGTTATAGACATGGCAAGTCAACGAGCTTGGTTTAATGTAGAAGAAGAGTCTTACGGAATTATGGGTGCTAATTTCCCTGCGCTTGAACTAATGGCGCTCTATACAGCAGCAGCTATGCATGACTACGACCATCCAGGACGTACAAATGCATTTCTAGTCACCACACATGCACCACAGGTAAAGTATTTTACAAATACAAATGATTTAGATATTAAACATCCTTTTATTAATTCCTGTAGGCTATTTTGTACAATGACCGATCTGTGCTAGAGAATCATCATGCGGCAGCTGCTTGGAACCTCCTTCTTAGTTCCCCTGCTTGCAACTTTCTTAAATTTTTGGATAAGGCTGAATTTAAGCGGTTCCGTTACTTGGTGATCGAAGCAATTTTAGCAACTGACCTCAAGAGACATTTTGAAATTCTTGCTGAATTTAATTCAAAAGCAAATGAAGTGGATTCAGTTGGAATTGACTGGAATCAAGAAGCAGATAGATTACTAGTTATGGAAATGTGCATTAAATTAGCTGATATTAATGGACCCTGTAAATTTCATGATATACATGTCAGATGGACACATCGTATTGCTGAAGAATTCTACGAACAAGGTACGTTATTCACTCACAAGTAAGATTTGTTTTATTTTATGGTGTTATTTTTTTTAGGCGATGAGGAATCTGAGCTTGGTCTTCCAATTTCTCCTTATATGGATCGAGACCATCCTCAATTGGCTAAACTCCAGGAATCATTTATTAATCATTTAGTGGCTCCATTGTGTAAAGCAGTAGCAGAAGCTGGGATTCTGCCTGGGTTTTGGGAAGATGAAGAAGAAATGGAAGTTGGTACAGGTGACGAGCTTTCAAGCTGTCAAGAGACAGATAATGACAACGACTCATCATACTCAGATGAAAATAGTGAGCACACTCACAAAAAACACAAAAGAAAAATATTTTGTGTACAAACAAAACATTTACAAGATAATCATAGGTATTGGATGAATGTCATTAAAGTAAGTCTAAATTATTTTTAATTTTTAACAATAAATTCTAAGATGATTTTTTTTACTTTATAGGAAGAAACTAGAAAACGTGAAGAAGGTGCTATAAAAACGGAGTCAGTTGCAATTTCAACGGAGGATCCAATGGAGACAATTGAAGAAGAGAATAATACTCCACATTCTCTTACTCGTAGTTTTAGTTTTGTAAGTAACTTAATTAAAAATCAAATGATGAAAGGGACTTTACTGACATTTTGTACTGGATTTTAAATCTTTTTTCTCATCAAACTATAAATCCAGTTAGTAAACTGTCAGTAGAGTTTCTTCATGGATTTGTTTAAAAAATTATTAAAGTAGTGTAATTTTAATGGATTTTTTTCTGTTCTAAGGAGAAGGAAGACTCCAAACTGTGATTGTGATTTGAGTATGGAAAAATATGGGACGCGTGCCAAATGCTAATTTACAAAGAAAATCCTGTTGAATGAATATCTGAACATACTACGCTTGAAGAATCATAATAATTTTGAAAAAGAGTTAACTACTAAAATGGAGATATGAGTCTCTTTGTAATTTCCTATAATCTACCTGACAAAATGAATATTACTAGATGATATATTATCT